>BQNB010001808.1:111168-133317 GCA_026074375.1 Tanacetum coccineum | reverse complement strand
GCCTTGGCCGATCTTGGCGCTAGCATAAATCTCATGCCATTTTCCGTGTGGAAAAAGCTTAACCTTCCAAACCTAACTCCGATGTACATGACACTAGAACTAGCGGACCGTTCGATCTCACGAACGATTGGTATTGCTAAAGATGTCAACGTAAAAGTCTGTGTATTCCAGTTTCCAGCCGACTTCGTGGTCATAGATTTTAAACCAGATCCTCGAGTACCCTTAATTCTTGGGAGGTTTTTTCTTAAGACCAGTCGTGCTTTGATAGATGTGTATGAAGGTGAATTAACCCTTCGAGTAGACAATGAGGCCATTACTTATAATCTTGATCAAACTTTAAGATACTCGGTTAATTATAATGATATGACGGCGAATCGAATCGACGTTGTTGAATTAGCTTGTGAAGAGTATTCTCAGGAAGTTCTAGGATTTTCAGACGTGGTCGCCAGTGGCAATCCCACTCCCTATTATGATCTGATAGTTTCAACTTCTTCTCTGACTCTCACTCCTTTCGGGGATAGTGATTTTCTACTTCTAGAAGAAGCTGATTCTTTTCTTGCTCTAGCCGACGATCTAACTTCACCGAAAGTTGATGAATCCTATTATAACCCAGAGGGGGACATTATTATTCTTGAAGCACTCCTTAATAGTGATCCTACACCACATCCGAATCAAGGAAATTATTTGCCAGAAATCAAAAAGAAACTTAAACTATTTGAAGCCAAAACTGCCAAATCTTCGATTGATGAACCTCCAGAGGTCGAACTTAAGGACTTACCACCTCATCTCGAATATGCATTTTTGGAAGACAACAACAAGTTGCCGGTCATAATTGCCAAAGATTTGAGTGTCGATGAAAAGACCGCTCTCATAAAGGTTCTAAAGTCACGAAAGCAAGCAATTGCTTGGAAACTTTCCGACATAAAGGGTATTAACCCAGAATTTTGTTCTCATAAAATTCTAATGGGAAACGACTAATGACCAAACGTCCAACATCAGAGAAGGGTTTAATCCAAAGATCATGATTGTCATATAAATAAAGAGTTGAAAAACTTCTTGACGCTGATTGATTTACCCAATCTCAATAGTCCTAGGGTAAGGCCCATTACACGTGTGGCCAAAGAAATGAGGATACCGTAGTAAACCATGAGAAAATGGATTTAAGTACCGACTAGACTTGTAACGGGATGGAGAGTTTTTGTATTTGATTATCAAAATTTGAACGAGCCAACCCGAAAAGACCATTTCCCTTTGCCGTTTATGGATCAAATGCTTGAGAGACTCGCAGGAAATGAATACTATTGTTTCCTTGATGGTTTCTCAGGTTATTTTCAAATACCAATCGATCCGAAAGATCAGGAAAAGACCACATTCACCTGCCCATATGGAACGTTTGCTTATCGCCGCATGCCTTTTTGGATTTAGCAATGCACCAGGGCACGTTTCCAGAGGTGTATGAAGCTATATTCCATGATATATTGAAAAGACAATGGAAGTTTCATGTATGACTTTTCAGTTTCGGAAATTCTTTTTCTACATGCCTTTCCAATTTAGAAAAGATGCTTAAACGGTGTGAAGACACTAATTTAGCTCTAAATTGGGAAAAAAACCATTTTATGGTGAAAGAAGGCATCGTACTTGGACACAAAATTTCAAAGAAAGGAATAGAAGTCGACAAAGCCAAAATAGACGTCATTGCTAAATTACCTCACCCAACTACCATCAAGGGTATTAGGAGTTTTCTTGGACATCAGTATTTACGGATAGATTATCACAGTACTTTTCAAAAGATTACTCGACCCATGACAAATCTCCTTAAGAAAAACACTCCCTTTAATTTCTCAGAAGAAATGCATTCAAGCTTTTTATATACCATAAAGAAGAAATAAACCGATAGCTCTATTCTAATTGCTCCTGACTGGGACCAACCCTTTGAGCTTATGTGCGATGCAAGCGACTTGCCATAGGTGCGGTTCTGGGGCAACGAATTGAGAAACACTTTTAGGCCGAATACATTATGCAAGCAAAATGAAGACCTCGGCGGAATAAAACTACACACACAATAAAAAAGAAATGTTGGCTTTAGGTTTAACGTTTTGAAAAAATCCGGTCATACTTCATCATGCATAAAAAGCATATGTTAACAGACCATGTCCGCCCTTAAGTACCTTTTGCTAAGAAAGATGCAAAGCAAGATTGCTAATGATGGGTACTACGCATTCAGGGGAATTCGATTTAAAAGTAATTGATACTAAGGGAAGCTGAGAATTTACGCAGCCGATCAATTGTCCCGATTATAAACCCGTAAAAAAAGTTTTCGATCCAAAGGAAATAAACGAAAATATTCCTCTCGAAACACTTAATATGTGGACTTCTCGTGGTGCCCAAGTACCTCGAGTTTGCCGAATGTTAGGAATTACGTTTTCCTAACTTAGTACCGACAGTATTAATAGTTAGTACTATAGTTATATTAGTACTTACAGTCAAAATGTTAAGTGACTGATCATTTAGTTTAGTACCGATAGTAAAATTAGTTAGTACCGTTTAGAGATATGTAATGAGATATATTAGGAAAAGATATGTACGCTTTTGTAATCCTGTATGGGTTTATCCTTGGTTTTATAAAAGGATCCCCCTTGGCAATTAGTTAGAGAAACGAGCTCATATATCTCATACAAAATCATATCTCATAGTTAGATAATCTGTAATCACTCAAAGCAGGATTAATAGAAATTATTATTTAAGTTTTTTAATTTTCTTCTTAGTACGTGTGTTAAAGATCTACATTAACAACATAGTATTTCCATAATCATGATACTACATAGTAAATGAAATTTATACATCTTGGCTATCATCCATAATAGGCTTGCAGAGAACTATTCCACAAGGACTCACAAGTGTTAATGAATACTATGTGTTAATTGCGGAATCTTAACACCCATACTAAAGAAGAACAATAAAAAAACAAATAAATAATTTCTATTATCTGCTTTGAGTGATTACAGATTACTAACTTAGATATGATTTAGTATGCGATATCTTGAGCTCGTATACCCTAACTAGCCAATGAGGGATCCTGTAAAACCAAGGATAAACCCTAACAGGCTTACAAAACACGTACATATCTTTTCCTAAAATATCACCATACATATCTCTTAAAGTACTAAACAAAATTTCAACTATCGGTACTAACTAACTGATACAGTACTTAACATTTTGAATGTCAGCAAATACTAACATACTATCAGTACAAACTAATAATACTGTTCGGTACTAAGTTAAGAAAACGTAATTCCAACAATCCTCTCTTAAACATGAAATTTTGAACTCTTTTAACTTCATGTTTTCTTCAGATTATCTTCCATTAGAGCATAGAGGATGTATCCAATACACTTTTAACATTTGTTGAGCTTTTAAACACTATCCATCTTCAGCAGCAACTTTGTCTTCTCAGCAACACAGCAACATCTTTTCAGCAACAATCCAACTAAGTTGGCTTTGTAGTTTTTGGCAAACTACCAGCCATCAACGGATTTGATGTTCCTTTACCATACAGTTTGTCTGGGATAGTTAACTCTTTATTTTATAAAAACATGTGAGTATTAATTAGCCATACAGTTTTTGGTAATCTTGTCAACCATCCAACGTAATAGATTTGTCTTTACCAAATATCGTTTTGCTTTTGTGGACTAGAGTTCAATGCTCATTGCCATAACATGGTGCAATGATAAACCATATATTTCTAGCAAACTATCAGCTATCTACAGATTTGATTAGTCCTTTACCAAACTGTTTGATCTGGACTAGCTAACTCATCACCAAATGAAGCAAGGTGAGTTAAAAACCCTACAAATTTGGTAAATTTGTCACCATAAACGATTTAGAAACCTTTACCACAAGTCGTTTGCTTATTGACTAGCAGTTCTTATGCCTGTTAAGCATGGTGAACTGATGACCATTTGTTGTGTGGTTTTGAAACCAACACTCAAAGATCCTCCTCATCTCCATTAGAGTCTTCAGGTTCTAACTCTGCAACTAGCTTCTTGACAAATCTAATCAACTCTAATGCCATAGTACTGTCTTCTTCAGACTCCAACTTTAATTCTAACATTTGCAACAATACTTTCTTTCTCAAAGGATACTTTTTCTCTACGAGCATATGAATGACTAATCCTGCCTCAGTCATTAAAGTATGTACCCCTGAAGAACCATGTAGCTTCCAACTTACTATATTCCAATCCTGCTGTGAGTTCCAAAACTTATCTTCATCATCTGGATTGAACATAATCATCAAATCTCCCCAAAGTACTCTATCAAAACCTTCAGGTATCTCATCTTGATATCTGTCCATCACCAGTTGATATACAGCATTCAAATCATCTCTATCAAATATGGAAAGCACCCTCATCAGAGTACTAAAGTATCTCTTTTGTCCATTGCTTCTAATCACCACATTTTGATTAATCTCCTCTAAGTGTTTAGCTTTATCAACCTGTGGTTTAGTTCCAAGATACTCAGTTTTCCATTCTTTGATAGGATACTTCCTGTCAAGTATTTCATAATCCACTTCTTTTTCCTCATCTGGAGCTATTGTTAAACATAATCTCAGCTCATCATTCTCTTTCTCACTATCATCCTCAGAAGTGTTTTTTGTCTAATCTTCTTTCCTTGACTTTATCTTTTTCCTAGTACCAATTTTCTCTTTCTAGTACTTTCTTCTTCTTTATCTTCCTCCTTGACCATTTCATTCTTAGAGGAATCAATTCCTTTTTCATTCATCTTTTTGATCAGTCTTTCATCTTTAGCAGACCCAATAGAAATGAAATCTTCATCTGACCCTTTATCTTTTCATACAAAGCTTTTATTTCCTCAAACTTCTTAGTTTTCAATTCAGAATGCTTAAAGTTTCCTACATGCCTTCAAGTAGGTCATCAATATGTATATCTCAAATGATTCTTAGGGTAAGGTGTTCTTTTCCTGGATAGCTTCTGATCTTTGTTTAGCAAGGAATTTTTCTTTGAGCAGCAATTGTGTCATGAAAGGAATTTTGCTCTTTCTTACTATTGTAATATTGCTCTCTTCTTCTTCTTGAAGCTATCTCAGCAAGAAGTTTCGTATTCACCCAATTATTGCCTTTAGTCATCATAATTGCTTATGAAAGCTCATTGGTAGCTTTATCTTTACTAATCTGTTTTCTTTCTTTTTCCACCTTCCCACTCATGTATTTTCCTAGCCATTTCTCAATCACTTGCAAGCTGTTTAAACTATTTCTCATCTTCAGGAATACCATCAGATACACTTTCAGTTTCATCCTCCTCTCTATTTCTTCTTTCCTTGTATTTTGGAATCACTATTTTTGGAAGAGGCTTTAATGTCAGAAGTGATCTTGTGGAAGTAGGCATAGGTCTGTCAGTTTCTTCAATATCCTTGAACTCTACACCTTTCTCCTTCTCTCTTGAAACTGCTTTAGCTTGACTCATGTTGAGAAGAACCTTAGCTATTGTTTCATCATTTCCAAATATTGTAGAAGTAGGTGGTTGAGTAGTTTGAGTAGCACTTCCTTCTTCAGTATGATCATCAGTACCTTTACTTTGCTCATCTGTACTATCTTTCTGCCTCTCAGTACTAACTTTGTATTCGTCAGTTACCAAATAAGTTCTCTTCAGTATCTTCATTTTGCCTGTCAGTACTAACTTTGGATCCGTCAGTACTAACTATTGGTCTGTCAGTACTAACTCCCTCCTTGTCAGTACTAAGTACATCTTCAGTACTAAGTATATTCTCATCAATCTCCTTGTTTTCATCCACAATTTTTCTTGTCCTCCCTTCATCCTGAGCATTCTCTGTTTCCATATGATCAACTGCATCTTCAGGAATTGCATCAAACAGAGGATCTCTTTAAACTGATGATTCACCTTTAGCAAACTTCCTCCCTTGTTTGGATACAGACTCTTTGCGCACCCTATGTTTCTTTGAGAAGCTCTTTCTTGGGAATCTTTGCTTCAATGAGACACTCTTCAGCCATGCTCTATGGTATTTGATAACAGGTTTAGCTTGCTTCTTAAGCTTTGTGATCTGAGCCTTCAAGTGTTGTATTTCCTTGGCTTGATCTGAAACCCGTGCACATAAAAAGAGACAAAGGTCATAGACACTTTGGAGAGTCATGTCACCCTCATTCCCTGAAAAGGATTTATCACTGGATGAATGACCTCCAAGATTCTCACCAGAAGTTTCTGGGATTGAATTAGGAATAGTAGTAGTGGGTGAAGGTCTTGGGGATGGGTCAGTCTGCTGCTCAGGAGGTACCTCACTAGTGTGAGCAGGAGATGAGTCAGTCTGTGGCTCATGAGGTACTTCACTAGTGGAAGCAGGGGAGGGTGTAGGTTGTACTTCAGATGGTCTTTCTGAAGAAGCACCCTCATCCTGAGTTGGTTGTACCAACATAGTAGTAAACAAAGGGGTGACTTCCCCTGAGAAATGTTTACCCTTCTTCACCATGAAAGAAAAGACTTTACTAGTTAAAGTATTTACAGGAAAATGATCTAAAGGTACAGACACATTAGCTAGTTGTTTACCTATAAAACATGGGTACATTACAAACTTCTTCTTAGCATCTAAATGTCTAAGCATTCCATCAAAAATTAATTTAGAACAATTATACTTCTAATTAGATGTCAAACAAATGACAGCAGTGGCAATATTAGTAGGAATTTGATCCCAATAGGTGCTTTTTGAACTAAGACAATGATTCATTGTATGAAATAAAAACCTCCATTAGGGTGAAAACAAAGCCTTATTAAATGTTAACACTGTTAAATCCACCCTCATACCCCATAAGCTGTATAGCATCAAATATAGCCTGATTAGGTAATGAGTCTATCCCATCAGTATCATCAAAAAGAAGATCACTTCTTATTGATGCCTCAGAGATAGACACAGACTTGCCAGCTACTTTGGTAGTAATGTGCCTAACATTGTTGATTATTTTGGACTTAAGAAAATCAATGATCTCGTGAAACTCTGCATTCCCTTCAGACTTCTCCAGATACGCGACCATGTTGTGCTTAGGACATGAATCAAGAACAGCCATTGGGGTCACTTGAAAGAGAGATCGTCGTTAAGAGAGATATTAGGGCTTGTAGATACAAATGTGTTTGAGAGAGATTGCATAAGGAAATGCGCAATTGAGATGGGTTTATATAGGTTTAGGAGACCTAATTTCAAGGAAACCGTTTCAATTTACACTTTGTACCCTTGGCGGTATTTTTCTTCAACGTCTCTATAGCGGTACAAACTTTGCCCAGCGGTACTAACTTTGCACTGTCGGTACTAACTTTGTCCAACCAAAGAATGAACAATGTAGATAACAAGAGTGCTTCAGTACCATCAAGAACTCTTCTCAATGACTCTCTAAATCCTCTCAAACCTTCTGAAAAGCATCACCTATGGTTAAAATGTATCTGCATACAAACTATACAACACATCATATTGCCTCCCTTTAACCAATGCAGCTTATGGATTTATCATCCCAATGGTAACAACCAAGAACTGAAACCTGCTAACATCAAATGCCTTGGTTAGTAGATCAGCTACATTGTCATCAGTGTGGATTTTAAGCACCTGAATTAGTTTCTTTTCATAGCATCATCTAAGAAGTGTGCCATATCAATCGTGCTTTGTTTTGAATGATATAACTGGATTCTTGACAATGCAAATGGTGCTCTTCCTTATCAATGTAGATTTTTGTGGTTCATGAAGTTAACCCATAGTCCTAACATTGATTTTGAATCCATAAAACTTTGCCCACAGCAGCTTTGCACAGCAACAACATAATTCTGCTTCTGTAGTAGAAGTAGCCACAATGGTCTGCTTTTTACATTGCCAAGAAATGAGTCTCCTACCATGAAATTGATAACCTCCTGTTGTGGATTTCCTATCAAGATTTGCTCTAGCATAGTCACTAAGCTGAGTTAGGAATTCCAAGTCAAATTAATACTCTTTAGGATCCCAGAATACCCAGTTGGTTTTTCCCTTTAGTACCAAAAATTCTCTTGACAGCCACTAGATGGGAAGACTTTGAGTGACCAGAAACCTAGAAAAGCACAACTGCAAACATAATGTCAGGCTAAAGCAGTCAAGTACATTAAAGGATCCAATCAGGACCTAGATTGAGATAGACAGTCTCCATCACAGTCTTCCTCACCCTTGACTAAAGGCTTCTGAGTCTCAATTGGTGTACTAGCAGTCTTAACATTTGCAAAGTCAAACTTCTTCAGGATTTCTGCAACATACTTATCCTGACTAATAAAGATACCATCTGCTTTCTGTTTGACTTGTAATCTAAGAAAGAAAGTGAGCTCTCCCATTGAACTCATCTGAAATCTACTCTTCATTAATGCCTCAAACTCATCACACCAAGATTTTCTTTGTAGACCCAAAGATGATATCAATCCACATAGACTTGAACTATATGATATCATGATTGTCCTTCTTAGGAAGTAGTTTTGTCAATTGTTCCTCTTCTGTATCCATTTTTTAACAAGAAATTTGATAAAGTAGCATACCAGGCTCTGGGAGCTTGATGTAGTCCATAGAGAGCTTTTACCACTTTGTAGACTTTCTATGGATATTTTAGGAATCTAAAACTGGTGGGTTGAACACATATACCTCCACGTCTATTTTTCCATAAAGAAAGGCACTTATTCAAAAAACAAAAATCCATTAGATAGCCTATAAAAAACCATATATGAGGCAAAGGCTAAAAAGATCCTTTATGCTTCAAGCTGGCCACGAGGAGCAAAAACCTCACATAGTCTAAGTCCCTTACTCTTGCCTAGTCTCTGAGCAAACAACCTTGCTTTATTTCTGACAACAACTCCTCTTTCCTCCATCGTATTTCCGATAAACCCACTTTGTACGATAGCCTTACTTCCCTAAGCAAATCTACTAAGACTCCAAGACTTTCTGTAATCTCAAAACTGCAAACAATTCATCGTGCATACATCAACCCAACTTTCAATCTTCAAGAGCTTCTGAAATCTTCTTGGATCATGTTGAGACAGGAAGCAAGCAAATAAGCAATAATGGAAGTCCTTATGGTTAGTTCTCTTTTGCTTTTGAACATAGCTAACAAAGGCATGCTTGTATTTACTTTGCTTCTTGTTTGAACTGCTGAGGTTGGATCTCCTAGAATAAGTGCTGTAGGATGAGAAGATGAATCCTTGATGTGGGAATAAGGACTAACATTCACATACAGTTTCCAAGTTTGTGAAGTCAGCCACTGCACCCTCATCGTCATAAGATGAAGTAGTGAAGATACAATCAGTGGAATTTTGATAAATATCCTCAAGTAGAGGTATTTCTGAATCATCTTCTTTAGGATGTGTTGGATCAGCAAGAGATAGTCCCTCATGAAGACTGGCGGTACTAACTGGTATGCTAACAGTATTAACTTGGTTAGTACTGCTAGTTTTAGCTGATGTGCGAACAGTACTAAAAATATAGTACTGCTAGTCTTAGCAGCTCCTGCTGTATACCTAAGGTTTATTTTTTTTCTTAGTTTCTTGTTCAATACTTTTTCACTGAGACATCACTTCCTCCATTATCTTCCCGTTTTCTTGCCTCTAATCTTTTCAGTTCATCCATAAAGACTTTTCTTACTCTCTTGGACCACCTCTCATTTCATCTGTTGTTTAATGCCTGGAGTGATTGTTGAAGAATAAGAAGGCCATATTGGCAGTACAAAAAAGGTCTGAGCAATTCACTTCTTTGTCAAATCCCCTGCATCACTAATCTCTTCTGTACCTGCATTTTTTGGTTAGCTTCATTTGGTTACTTGCATGTAGGTTAGCTTGATTCTCTGAACTAACAGGATGATAAATTCATATAGAATCAGTTAAATAATCAAGATCAAAAAGCCAAGTTGGTCCTTTCCCTGCAACATTTGGTTTGTTCTCTAAGAAGGTGATGTGCAGGTTTTCTTCAACTCTTTTGGTTTCTAAATTGTATACTCTAAAAGCCTTGCTTTGTAGAGAATACCCAACTAAAAACCCTTCATCTGATTTTCCAGCAAACTTCCAAGTGGTCAATGATTCAAGATGGGACACATGGCACCCAAAAGGTCTTATATAACTTATAATAGTATCTTACCATTAAAATTTCATAAGTGTCACTTATTATGAGGCTTGGTCACTAATACCCTATTTAGAACATAACAAGCAGTACTAACTGCTTCAGCCCAAAAAGTGTTAGGTAAGAATGAATCTGCAAGCATGGTCCTAGCAGCCTCAATTAGGGTCATGTTCTTTCTCTCAGCAACTCCATTTTGTTGTGGAGTTCTGGCATTACTATATTCCCTCTTGATCCCTTTTGACCCACAGAATTCAATAACATCTCTGTTCTTAAATTCTGTACCATTATCACTTCTAATGGTCTTAACTTTTTGATTCAATTAGTTCTCTATCTGTCTTATAAAGTCCTTAAGGATTGCACTCGTTTCATCCTTAGTTCTTAGAAAATACCCAACTAAACTGTCAAAAATCATCAGTGATTACGTAGGCAAAAGGTCTTATGGTTTAACTCCTTACAGATGTAGTCCAACACAAATCCAAATAAAATTGTATAAGTGGGTAATAGAGCCTGACTGATTTGGCCTACACCAGGAGGCCTTGTGTGCTTTCCTTTCTACAAGCAACACAATGTGGTCATTTTGAAAAAGCCCTTTGAAGGTAAACCTCTTACAAGGTTTCCCTTTACAAGTTTGTTTAGGTTTTTGAAATTAACATGACCCAACCTCCTATGCCATTTGTTAGATTCATCAGTGTAGCATTGCACATTAAAACAAGCCAATTCCTCCCTAAGGAACAATGTTCTTTAAATTGGAAGCAGTACATAATTGTTTTGTCTGGGGAGTTTTAATTAATACATGATTTTCATCAGTAAACTTTAAATCCAGGAGAAATAAAAGACATTCAGAGTCAGTAAGCAGAACCTTGTTCTTTTTTTGTCACAAAATTGTGGACACAAAAAGAGATTGAAATAGCAGAAGTTTCTTACAAAGCCATACAATTCTCAAATCTAACTTCCAGTTTTTATATTTTACTTTTACCAGTGATATAACCTTTACATCCTCTAAAAGGCAATAGGGCCACCATTAAAGTCTTGAAACTCAGCAAGGTGGCCTTGTTTCAAGCAATGTGCCTGGAACATCCACTAATCAACAATTTTCCTTTATCTAAGTAGTATTTTTATTATATATTTTATAGGTACGTAAGACTGCAATCAATCTTTGTGTTCATGAAGTTGAACCCATAGTCTAACATTTGATTTTGAATCCACAAAACTTGCCCACAGCAGCTTGCAGCAGCAACATATTCTGCTTCTGTAGTAGAAGTAGCCATAATGGTCTGCTTTTTGCATTGCCAAGAAATGAGTCTCCTACCAAGAAATTGTGTAACATTCCGTATTTAAGGTCGCTATTTATTCCGAACTTTATTTCTATATTCATTTTTAAGCAAAGTTATTAATTTTACGTTTACCCGATTTAGTAAGAATTTTCCGTTCTTAGCTTTGCGTGAGCCGTATTTAGAAATTTATTCCGTCTTCGTGCCTTAAGTGGTTTAATAATCTCATAATATTCCCCGATGATTATAAGTTACACCATTTTCATTTTCCGTTGTGTTTCGCGTTTACGTAAATTTCCTGCTTAAAACTCGCGTTTTACCTTAAACCTTACATTTATTTAACTTATACTTACCCTAAACTTTAATTAAATCTTATAAACTAAAAATCAAAAAAATAAATAAATATAATATTTGTATAAATCTAGGCCCTAGGCCGGTTGTCCACATACACACACAAACCTTTTACAACTTTCTATAAACTTAATCATTTCCTCATTTTTCCATACATGCATGTCTCCTCATTTCACCTAGTTCAAAAAAATTCAAAATCCTCTCTTCTTTTGGTCCTTTGTTGCTGCCGAAATTACCCACACCACCACCATAATCATACAAATTTATTCTTCTCATTTTTAACATCTTAACATCATCCATAAGTTGCTTGCAAAGTTTGGTAGTTTTTCTTGAAGTTTTGAAGAAGTTATTAAGGTTATCTCTTAATCTTTAATTTTTCTTTTCATTTTAATCCATGAAAATGGAAGTTTGATTCTGGAAATACATATTTATATGATGATGAGTTGTGTTAAGAGCTTGGGATGGCATTGCATGTGATTGGTTAGAGTTAGGATTGATGTTTGGATAGGTTTTAGAGTGAAAAATAGGGACTGTTTTGGAACAGTAGCAAAATGGGTATAGCCAAAAATATTTTGGCTTGGAGCCTATGTAAGCAAATAACAAGACAGGAAAGATACATGACTAAGCATCCAAGTATCTTGGAATGCTCCACCAACACCTTGGTGATGAATGGCGTTATGTCCAAAACAAGAACATAGGTCAAATTTGGAACCGAAGATTAGAAAACCGATTAAACTCCAAATGTTTGCCCAAAAACTGATACGGTTTTAAATGGAGATTGGTCATTGTAACACATCTTAAGTAATCCATATCCTTTGACCTCAACCTCATTCTATCATAGGTTAGGGATTTAAGGCCGTTTTATTTTTTTATTTAGATTTGATATTCTATTTTATTTGTTTTAAGTGAAAAGGGTAAATTTCTTTGGAAACTTTCTGTTTTGGATAACCAGGGGTAAAATAGTCTTTTCACATAGTTACGAAACTTTGTAGATTATGAGGCTGGCATTTTTGGAAACTAGACTCAAATAGCTTTCCAGGAGTGAAAGCCTCACATATAGAACATTTGTGAGCTAGGAGATATGAGTCCATGAAGTCGAGTTAAAATCAGAAACTAAGTTTTTACGTCTAGTCAAAAATGTAAAAACCTAACGTACGACCATGATAAAAAAATATTAAAATACCGAAACTAAGTAGAAGATGTTCATTTGCCTATAAGACCAGTCACAAAGTCATTTTTAGGTTAAAAAGGACTTGGGGAAGTTCTAGTGGAATGCCATGCTTATCTCGGAAACACATCTCATGATCACATGTTTAACTTTTACGTATTGCTACTTTCTACGTACTAAGTCGCGTCACTCCTATAGGTTGTCGGTGATTGTTGGTGATCTCTCTCGATCTATATACTCAGCTTCTCGATCCTCGTCACTTATTTGACCTATACTGTGAGTTTTATAGCCATCGCGCTTTTTTCAAATATTTTTCTTTAACCCCGCGATCGAGATGCATGCTAGTTTTATAAAACGAACACAAGTAGGTTTTTCTCCTATTTGCTTGGGCCCATAAGATGAATATATTTGTTGCTTGAGTAGCTTTCGTCATAAGACCCCAATCGTGAGCCGTCAACTACCTATGATGGGTAGCCGCTCATACAATTAATAGCGCTATGGGCTTGACAACCCTTTCGGTTTTTTGGAAGTTAAATCCGGGCAAGTGAGCACTGAAAACCCAATGTACGGACATATTGTATGGAGAATTGGATGTAGGGTATCTGACGAAATACCTAGCCTGGGGGCATTCTTGTATTATTATTATTTGTTTATGGAATTAGTCAATGGGATCGGTGTCGCGAGCTCAATGCAACTGTTGGTTATTAGCTTGTCTGGCCCACAAGTCTATATGATGCTTATGATTATTATTATGCTTGTGTTCAACTGTTTATTACTTATAAAACCTATGAATTCACTCAACCTCGTGTTGACTTTTTAGCATGTTTCATCTCAGGTAATTGAAGTGCGGAGGCTTGGAGGCAATAAAGAGGAGGATTTGCGCTAAATTTTTGTTCACCATTTAAAAATCCATTCCCCATTAAAAACTTGTTTTAGTTTGGTTATATCCAACTTATGTACTGTATGGTGATGATCTTTTGGGACTACGCTTTTGAACTCTGAATGAAAATAATGGAATGGTTGTTTGTTTTAAAACGTCTCTTTGAGTCGTTCTTTATATCTTGTGATTATTGTACTAATATTTAACACCCAAATTGTTGGTTCCGCTGCGTGTAAATTTGGGGGTGTTAAAAATTGACAACCTCTTGTTGTGGATTTCCTGTCAATATTTGCTCCAGCATAGTCACTATCTGAGTAGGATTCCAGGTCAAATGAAGACACTCTAGGATACCAAAGACCCAGTTTGGGTTTGCCCTTTAGGTACCTAAAAATTCTCTTGACACCACTTGTGAGTCCCTTACTGAATAGATCTCTGCAGCCTATTAAGGATGATAGCCAAGAAGTATAAATACAATTGACTATGTAGAAACACTGATTATGAATACTATGTGTTAATGCGGAATCTTAACACAAGTACTAAGAAAAGCAATGAAAAACTAAATAATAACTTCTATTAATCTGCTTTGAATGATTACAAATTACTAACTATTTAGATATGATTTTGTATGAGATATCTTAAGGTCGTGTATCTAACTATGCCAAGAGGGATCCTTTTATAGACTAAGGATAAACCCTAACAGGCTTACAAAACGCATACATATCTTTTCCTAAAATATCTCATACATATCTCTTAAACGGTACTAACTCTTTTCTACTAACGGTACTAACTATTTGATCAGTACTTAGATGGGAAGATTTTGGAGTGACCTGAAACCTAGAACAAGCACAGACTGCAAACATAATATCAGGCCTAGAAGCAGTCAGATACATTAAAGAGCCAATCATAGACCTATAGAGATGAATATCCACATCATTGGCCTCCTCGTCCTTGACAAAAGGCTTTTGAGTCTCGATTGGTGTACTAGCAGTCTTAACATTGGCAAAGTCAAACTTCTTCAGGATTTCTGCAACATTCTTATCCTGACTAATAAAGATACCATCTAATTTTTGTTTGACTTGTGTTCCAAGAAAGAAAGTGAGCTCTCCCATTGAACTCATCTGAAATCTACTCTTCATAAATGCCTCAAATTCATCACACCAAGATTTCTTTGTAGACCCAAAGATGATATCATCCACATAGACTTGAACTAGTATGATATCATGTTTGTCCTTCTTTAGGAAGAGAGTTTTTGTCCAATGTTTCCCCTCCTCTTTGTATCCATTTCTTCAACAAAAAAAGTGGATAAAGTAGGCATACCATGTCTCTAGAGCTTGATAGTAACCTCCCAAAATACAGAGCTTTTACCACTTTAGTAGACGTCTGGGGATAATTTAGGATCTAAAACCTGGTGGTTGAGACACATATACCTCTTCATCAATTTTCCCATAAAATGAAGGCACTTTTCACCTCCATCTTGATAGACTATAAGCACATATATGAGGCAAGGCTAAAAGATCCTAATGGCTCAGTCGGCCACAGGAGCAAAAACCTCATCATAGTCTATCCCTTCCTCTTGCCTATGTCCCTGAGCAACTAACCTTGCTTTATTTCTGACAACAACTCCTCTTTCATCCTTCTTATTTTGATAAACCCACTTAGTACCGATAGCCTTCTTCCCATAAGGAAAATCTACTAAGACCCAAACATTCTGTATCTCGAACTGCAACAATTCTTCTTGCATAGCATCAACCCAGCTTTCATCTTCAAGAGACTTCGAAATCTACTTGGGTTCATGTTTGAACAGGACAACAAGCAAATAAACATGATGAAGTCTTATGTTAGTTCTCTTTGTGCTTTGCACATATTTTGATCTTCTTGTTTGAACTGCTGAGTTTGGATCTCCTAGAATAAGAGCTGAAGGATGAGAGGAATGAATCCTTGATGTGGGAATAGGACTAACATTCACAACAGTTTCCAAGTTTGTGAAGTCAGCCACTGCACCCTCATCATCATAAGATGAAGTAGTGAAGATACCATCAGTGGAATTTTGATAAATATCCTCAAGTGGAGGTATTTCTGAGTCATCTTCTTCAGGATTTGTTGGATCAGAAAGAGATAGTCCCTCATGAGGACTGGCAGTACTAACTGGTAAGCTAACAGTATTAACTAGGTTAGTACTGCTAGCTTTAGCTGGTGTGCTAACAGTACTAAAAATGTTAGTACTGCTAGGCTTAGCAGCCCCTTCTTGAATAATCAAGTTCTCAGTTTCTAGTGCAAACTTCTTTCTGAGAGCTTCAGCTTCCTCATTAGCATCCTTTTCTTGTCGCTTAAGTCTTTCAAGGTCATCCATAAAGACTTGTTCTTCCTCTCTTGGACCTTCTCTCTTATCATCTGTTGTTAATGCAGGAGTGATTGTTGAAGAATAAGAAGGCCATATTGGCAGTACAAAACAGTCTTGAGCAGATTCATCTTCTTTTTCAGAATCCCCTGCATCAATAATCTCTTCTGTACCTGTATTTTGGTTAGCTTCTTGTTGACCTGCATGTAAGTTAGATTGATCCTCTGAACTAACAGGATGATAATTCATAGAATCAGTTAAATAATCAAGATCAAAAAGCCAAGTTGGTCCTTTTCCTGCAACATTTGGTTTGTTCTCTAAGAAGGTGATGTGCAGGTTTTCTTCAACTCTTTTGGTTTCTAAATTGTATACTCTAAAAGCCTTGCTTTGTAGAGAATACCCAACTAAAAATCCTTCATCTGATTTACCAGCAAACAAACTTACAAAATGTTGGTAAGGGAAGGGCCTTGCCCAGGTGGTCAATGGTATTCAAGATGGTCACATGGCACCCAAAAGGTCTTATATAACTTATAATTGGTATCTTGCCAGTTAAAAGTTCATAAGGTGTCTTATTATGAGGCTTGGTCACTAATACCCTGTTTAGCACATAACAAGCAGTACTAACTGCTTCAGCCCAAAAAGTGTTAGGTAAAAATGAATTTGCAAGCATGGTCCTGGCAGCCTTAATAAGGGTCCTGTTCTTTCTCTCAGCAACTCCATTTTGTTGTGGAGTTCTGGCATTACTGTATTCCCTCTTGATTCCTTTTGACCCACAGAATTCAATCACATCCCTGTTCTTAAATTCTGTACCATTATCACATCTAATAGTTTTAACTTTTTGATTCAATTGGTTCTCTATCTGTCTTATAAAGTCCTTAAGGATTGCACTAGTTTCATCCTTAGTTCTTAAGAAAAATACCCAACTAAACCTGCTAAAATCATCAGTGATAACTAGGCAATAGGTCTTATGATTTAAACTCCTACAAGATGTAGGTCCAAACAAATCCATATGAAGAAGTTGTAAGGAGTGGCTAATAGAGCTTACTGTTTTGGCCTTACAGGAGGCCTTGTGTTGCTTTCCTTTCTGACAAGCAACACAAGTGTGGTCATTTTGAAAAAGCTTAGAAGGTAAACCTCTTACAAGGTTTCCCTTTACAAGTTTGTTTAGATTTTTGAAATTAACATGACCCAACCTCCTATGCCATTTGTTAGATTCATCAGTTGTAGCCTTTGCAATTAAACAAGCCAATCCTCCTGAAGGAACAATGTTCTCTAAATTGAAACTGTACATGTTGTTTTGTCTAGGGATTTTAAGTAATACTTGATTTTCATCAGGTAACTTAAACTCAGAAGACAAAACAAGACATTCAGAGTCAGTAAACAGAACCTTGTTCTTTTTGTCACACATTTGTGACACAGAAAAGAGATTGAAATGCTGAAGTTCTTTTACAAAGCATACATCCTCAAAATCTAACTTCACCATTTTTTTAATTTTACCTTACCATTGAAATCACCATTACTACCTCCAAAAGCAACAGGGCCAAACCATTAAGTCTGAAATTCAGCAAGGGTAGGCCTGTTCCCAGTCGATGTGCCTGGAACAGACCATCCACTATCAACAATTCCTTTATTCTTTAGAGCTCTATGTGGATAATCCTGCACATTAAAAGAAAGAGATTAGATTCTCTTAGGGACCCAAGCCTGTTTGGGCTTGAGTCTGCCTAGTGGATCTTTGAAAGTGTAACAATTTCTAAGATTGGATCCACCATTGTATTTGGAGATATTGTGCCAGTTGTATCTTTGTGGTCTCCAATTACAACCTGCTGAGGGCTTAACAGCAGTTTCCCTTTTTCCCCCAACAGTACTAACTGCCATTACCTTAGCAGAATTAACTTATTGTTTTGAAAAATCTTGTTCTTAGTACTGTTGGCTTTTGAAAGGTCTTGAGGAGTTGAGAATGATTTTGTAAAAAAACATTTGCTGGTCTAACTCTATTCAACAATGGGCCTAACATATTAACTTTCATGGCATGTACTAACTTTATACTGGTCTTCTATTAACATTTTGCCTAGCAACTAAAATTTTTTAGTAACCAGCTAGTTCTAGCATATTTAACTGGAATTATACCAGTTCGGTTAGTAACTGCTGAAACGGAACAAATATGGTTTGTTATTCTCTCTTTGCACAAAATACCAACCATTTGTTTTTAATCTCCAAGCTTTTCAGGACTGCCTCACTCATGAAATCACAACCTCTTATTAATATTAAGATTGCCACATACAAAACATTCTCTTACAGTAAAACCCACCCCAACCCTGTCCTATATCCAACTTTAGGTTTTTGACTATGTAGTGATTGATTCATAAACAGTTTCCCTAGGAGTTTTTACTTGCTTATTAGCAAAAACTAGGTGTTTCTTGTTGTTTTGTTGGTATAGACACACACTCATCTTCACTATCTGATTCATACTCCTCAATGATTAGTAACAAACAGACCAGAACTTAGGTTAATTTTACATTAGATTCATGCCAACTGGTTCAGACACTCATTCGAGAGGGTTCGTACTAATGTAAGATTCAGAGGTATCAAAATCACTTGATTGTGATTCAAATTCACTAGGTTGAGTCTGTTTTAGACCATATGTAAACTTAGAATCATCTTTTTCTACATCAGGTCCTGAAGGCATGTAATTTCCTGTTATGGGTGGGGGTACAGCATGCATTCCCTCTGCTGTAACAAACCTATCATACAAAGGTTGGTTTTCTATCTCACTCTTTTTATTCATAAAAACACTCTACAACACTTCATTTTCATAACTCAAAATACCATCATATCTTATCCCGTACTCACGAGAAGCCCAAACTTATCATTAGCACTCATTTGGGTATTTAGCAGTTTACTAAGATTCTTAGAAGAATTATGCCATTTTTCTACTTTAGCCTTTAAATCTTCTTTTTCTTTTTGAGCTTCTGCTAATAATTTCTTATGGTATGTGAGAACATCTGTTTTATCATCTAAATCTATTTTCATAAACTTTATCTTTTGTTCATACCAAAGTTGTCCTTGTTGATGAGCAACTAACTGTGCTTCAACTTTCTTAAGACCTTGAGAATATGCCTTTATTTCTATGCTTGCATCACTTAGTTGTTCTCTCTGAGCATCATATAGTTTTTTAAGATTAGCATAAGACTCTTTACACTTATTTGTACAAGAAATTATACTCTGTTTCTGAGTCCTATAACCTGTGCAAGCCATCAAAGCATAATCTTCATCTTCTGAATGATTTGTCCAATCCACACCTTCTCCATCAATTGTCACCAATGCTTTAGAATCCTCCTTCTGTACAGTTCTGCTCCCATCCTTGTTTCCAGAATTCCATGCATCTCTCCTCCTGTTATCTTGAGTTCCCTTGATTCTACACTCTCTAGCAAAATGCCCTGTTTTGTGGCAATTGTAGCATTCCACTTTGGTTTATCAAGCCAACAGGTTCTTGCATCCAAATTGTAGCTTTTCTACAGTCTTCTTGTAAAACTTTTTTCATTCATATTGAGATCATGGCACTTGCTACTTTAGTCCATTTCTTCAAGATCATATTCATCAATCTGTTCCAAATCCTCATGATCCAGTTGAGGGAAACTTGATTGATTAGCAAGTAATGAGTATGATGAAGTTTGTTCATTAGTACTGTTAGTGTTCTCAGAGACAAAAGCTACATTTTGCGGGCTAGAGGATGATGATGCAGTAGAGCCTTTTATATCACTCTCAAAGACTCTTAGATTATTGTATAAATCATCAAAACTAAGACTGTCTACCCCTGGTTTGGTTCTCATAATTAGGGAAACTTGTGACCAGGCAGAAGGTAGAGATCTTAGGAACTTTTGATTAGCATCCTCAGTAGATACACCTGCTCCATGAATCTCTAACTGACTTAGAAGACTTTGGAACCTGTCATAGCCTTTGTGAAGCCCTTCTGTGTTGGATACAGAGAATCCTTCAAACTGTTGCTTCAAGATATACTTTTGCATCTTCTTGGATTCGTCATTTCCACCAAATCTTGATTTAATGGCATCCCACATTTCTTTTGCATCTGTCATCTTATGGAACTTAGCAAGATGATCTTCTGGTAGGGCCATAAGCAAGGTGGTCCTTGCTTTTCTCTCTCTTTCTCTGGCTACAATCTCTTCTGCAGTTCTAGGAGGCAAAACCTTAATTTGTCCTGATGTATCTGTAGTGATTGATACAGGACCATTCCCATTTTGTATAACCTCCCAGATTGGATAGTCTGTATGAGCCAAATAGTGCTCCATCTTCATAGCCCAGATATCATATTCTCCCTTTTTGAGAATAGGCAGCTTGGTGGTTGAAACTGTATGAGGAGTTTGTTGAGTTGGTGTTTGTGATGATGGTGGAGGTGGTGGTGGTGGTGGAATTTCATCTTGTGATGATGATGCAGACATGTTTAGTTTAGGAGTATGAGAGTTTGATTTGATTGTTCTTCTTATTCAGAGTTTCTCACAGGCTCTGATACCACTTGTGAGTCCCTTACTGAATAGATCTCTGCAGCCTATTAAGGATGATAGCCAAAATGTATAAATACAGTTGACTATGTAGAAACACTGACTATGAATACTATTTGTTAATGCGGAATCTTAACACAAGTACTAAGAAAAACAATGTAGAACTAAATAACAACTTCTATTAATCTGCTTTGAACGATTACAGATTACTAACTATTTTAGATATGATATTGCTATGAGATATCTTGAGGACGTGTTTACTAACTATGCTAAGAGGGATCCTTTTATAAACTAAGGATAAACCCTAACAGCTTACAAATCGCGTATATATCTTTTCCTAAAATATCTCATACCTATCTCATAAACGGTACTAACTATTTTCTACTAACAGTACTAACTATTCGATCAGTACTTACACTTGTCGGTACTAACTATAACTATCAGTACTAACTATTTGTACTGTCGGTACTAAGTTTAGAAAACATAAATCCTAACACTTTCACCAAAATTCGTAAACCAACGAGGCAGCTAAGACATGCATACATGGCCGTAATGATGGAATAGACATGCACACTTGAACAAGTCCTCATTCGCGTAAAACCAGCGGCTAATCATCAGGTGAGAGGGAAGTAAATTGTTGTTAAATAAAAATTAAGAAACAAATAGATTAAGACTAAGATATAAGTTGCTAGACACTTTTTCCTGACCGTTACCATGACAAAGACACGACAATTTACAACGTCTTGATCATAGATTTTAAACAACAACCTAAGTTGGTGTTCCCATAACGGTCAACTTTCCAATCATCCCAAAAATTTTACATACTCTACAAGGTAAGTGGCGATATCTTCCACTTCGTACAATACTTTACATCGTTGATTTTTGTTGCGTGTCAACGAATAATTGATCCTTCGTGCAATTCCTTCGGTTCTCGCAAAACGATTATCTTCAAACTTTCCTTATCTTTTTCGTTGCGATTTTTCTCATTTTTTTAACTATATACGAAACTCGGAGTAGTTTCACCATCTTCACGATTATAATAATTCCGGATAATTCCTTTGATAGTTCCTTCGTTCTTCGGACTCACCATTAACTATGATGGTAGTAAAATCACATGAGTTTTGACTATAATATACATTCCCATTTGCTATGTGGAAATTTCCAACCGCACCAAAGATAGAAAATGACACAAGACTCAGGAAATACAAACTTTACACTTTAAGCAACTAGCAAATGTAAATTAAACTTAATCTAACAGTGTAGGTTAAGGAGTAAGGGTGTAACGAAATAAATAATTGGTGTAGTTCCTAAAGGATTGGCTCTACGGGTTGTTCTAGTGGATCTTCACTCTAAAGATGAGAGTGGAAAAGGGTTTAAACTGGAGGTTAACTAACCGGTGTAGTTAGTTAATAAACAACATGGATAGGCTTTTTGGGTGTAATCCTAAAAATTTACCAATGTAAACAAGTTACTCCAATTAAATCCATAATACT
>BQNB010001808.1:34201-111157 GCA_026074375.1 Tanacetum coccineum | reverse complement strand
TTCGTGAATGTTTGAGTGTGCTAAAACAAGACTAAACACCAAATCTTGATTATCTTAGGTTTTAAGGGTTCGAACGAGTCGAACATAGCATAAATTGAAATTTTTGTGGTTAATTCATGATTATATTTATTTAAATGTTGTTTATGGTTGCTAAGTTTCTTGATGAGAATGATATTGATTCTTGAAATCTAAAACTTGTGATTGTGAAATATTCTCTTAGGCGAAGTAAACACTACTCAACTTAGGCGAACTAAACTGTTCTTTTGAGGCAAACTAATCAGTTTGACTTAGGCGAACTAAACAGTTTATCTGAGGCGAACTAAACAGTTTGACTAGGCGAACTAATCACAGTTCACTTAGGCGAAGTAAACAAAGTCTAATGAGGCAAACTAAACAGTTTTGATGAGGCGAATTAACCATGTTCACTAGGCGAACTAAACATAGTTTAACCTAGGCGAATTAAACTTGTTCACTAGGCGAACTAAACATAGTTTAACTTAGGCGAATTAAACATGTTATCCAGGCGAACTAAACACAGTTTCTTAGGCGAACTAAACATGTTGAATAGGCAAACTATACTTGTTTCTTTAGGCAAACTATACATGTGATCCTAGGCAAATTGTATTCAATATAGTTGCTTAGACGCCTAAAGTTAGGTTGTCCTATCAAGTTGCCTCACTGATCTTTGTTCATCATCCTGTGCAGTAATTGCCTTCCTGTTAAAATTTGTTTAATCCTTAGTTAATAATCACATCTTGCATCTAAAATCTATCAACATGAATCAAATTGTCAAACAGTAACATATATATTTGTTTGTATATAAACTATATACTGGACAAATCTTAGCAGAACCATGGCTGCTACTGCTGCTCAACAAATTGCTCTGGACAATGCTTTAGTTGCTCCTGAGAAACGAGTCGAGATTGGTAAATGCAACATGAGAATTAATCCTAAAAAGACTCAAAAGGAACCCACTTATCGAGTTGTTTTGGACGCTCTTGCTCTTAATACTCGCTATCCAGCTTTTCTTATCACAGCAGATGTCCCAGTGATATACATGCAGTAGTTCTGGGTCACCATCAACAAGCATGGTTAATCTTACCAATTTAAGATTGGGAAGAAAAGGTTCTCTGTCAATATGGAAGTATTCAGAGAGATTCTACAGATATGTCCTAGACTTCTGGATCAAGAATTTGATGAACCTCCCTCTGAAGAAGAAATTCTCTCCTTCATCAAGGAACTTGGCCACACTAGAAAAATTAAGAATATCACTGTCGTGGTGGTTGATCATATACATCAACCGTGGAGAGCTTTTGCTGCAATCATCAACAAGTGTCTAAGTGGGAAGATTACAGGTCTCGACAAGATACGTCTTTCAAGAGCTCAAATTCTTTGGGGAATGTACTATAAAAAGAACATTGACTTTGTTGCACTACTCTGGGAAGACTTTTCATTCCAGATAGATAACAGAGATGCCAAGAAACAAGAGAAAATGTACTATCCCAGATTCACAAAGGCTATCATTCATCACTTCCTTTCTAAAGATAAGTCTATTTCAATGAGGAACAAAATGTTTATGCATACTGCTTAGGATGACTGCATTTTGGGTACCATGAGATTTGTCTCCAAAGATGAAGACACTCAAGTGTATGGAGCTCTTATTCCTACAGTAATGACTACTCCAAAGATAAGGGACTCTCCTGCATACCAGACTTATCTTGCATTCGCTACTGGAGCCACAACTCCAAAGACAAAAAGGATATACAAGAAGGCTGCCTCTCCCAGGATCAAGACAACCACTACATCTCTTGAAGAAACTCCGTCCAAAAAGAAGTCTGCACCTGCTAAGAAAGATGTTTCTTCAAAGAAGCCTTCAAGAAGACAGTTTGCTGGTGTTCGAATCCGAGACACTCCTGGTGTATCTGTGTCAAAGAAGAAGGCACCAGCTAAGGCTGAAAGAAGCAAGAGAATTGAATTTCTGTCTGATGCCGCATTACTTGAGGAAGCTCATTTGAAGAAGGCTCTCAAAAGAAGCAAACGAGAAACAAAAATTCATCAAGCAGGTGGCTCAAGTGAAGGAGCTGATTTTGAATCAGAGGTTCCTGATGAGCCAAAAGGCAAATTGATTGACACAAGTGAAGGAACTGGTTTAAAACCAGGGGTTCCCGATGTGTCCGAAGGTGATTCTTCTGAAAGCGAGTACGAATCATGGGGTGATAGCAGTGATGAAGCCAATGTACAAGATGATGAAGAGGTTCAAGATAGTGATGATGAACCTCAATATGTTGATGATGAAAGAACTAATTCTGAGAATCAAGAAACAAATGATGATGAAGAAGAGACTGAAGATGAGTTCATACATACTCCTCCAAATTATGTACCAATTGATGATGAAACGAATGATGAAACCAATGATGCTGATGAAGAAGAGTAAGATAGGATCGATAGAGAATTGTATGGTGATGTCAACGTTAGATTGACAGATGCTAAGCCTGACGACGAAGATAAAGGTGATAAGGAGATGACTAATGCTGAAACAGTAGATGCTGAGCACGAAAATGTTATTCAAGAGAGTGCAGGTAATCAAGTCAAAGATGATGCTCAGGCAACACAGAAGACTAAAGTGTCACACCTCGCCTTGGCGGAAACACGAGGCGTAACATCATGGATATCATCACAACACAAAAGTGTCAACAATAGAGAGAACTAAATGAAATAGATAAACAAATAAGACACAATGTGTTATGACAATATCTAACACAAGATAAAGGAGTCTTGCATTACGATAGCAAGTCATACCACAAGGAAACATAAATCCAAGGGTCTAAACAATCAAATAACAACCAAGTATCAAACAATTCAAATGACTTAAATAAAATCTCTAGGAGAATGACTCCGTATGCAAGCCTACGGTCTCACTAGCCACTCTTCCTAACTTCAACAACCTCAAGATGGTTACCTAAAAATGATGCTTAAAATGTCAACATAAAGGTTGGTGAGAGTCATAGGTTTAAGACATGAAAATCAAATCCAATTGTAAATTACTGTGATAATAAAGAAAACATTGCAGGACAATAAATGAACTACCATACAGGCTAACATGCAAATCCATAACGAGTATGGGAACTAAATGTGTCCCTCGATCCAACAAGTATCAACACTTGGGTAGGAACGTTACCCCTGATCCATTAAAACCATCACTTCACATGGGTAGGAACGTTACCCCCGATCTAATATCACAACAAATAGGTAGGAACGTTACCCTCGATCCCGATATCATAACAAATGGGTAGGAACGTTACCCTCGATCTCGATATCACAACAAATGGGTAGGAATGTTACCCCCGATCCAAATACACATAAGCATTTAGCACGTAACATATAATAGCCAAGCAAAGTCCATAAACTTTAGAAATAAAGACACATAATCACAGTAATTAGAACATTTCAAATCCATTTGCATCATTTCCATCCCAATTTAAAAGCGATGTAAAAAGAGGGACTATGAAACTCACCTGAATACTCAAACGCAGCTTCCAAATCTCTACACGCAGCTATACAAATAAATAAACACGGTTACACGCGACCAAGCTAAAAGCTCTAGTCCATGTAACACATATATGATGGATGTCTAAGGGTTTAGCTAACCGTCATGGGTCACCCCAACACCATGCCCAACCTTAACCATCTCATTAACACTTTACACTAGCTACTTATAATTAAATCAGAATTGCAGAATCTTAATGTCTCTTTACGTACTCAAAACCCTTACTTAATGACCTTCTTAAATTATACCAAAAATCACCCATGTTCACTTATGTGTATATTAACTACCTTGTGATTCCCAAGTATTACTTACATGTGTAACTAACTCAAATAAAATCAAACATCAAAACTGTCCTAATTCGGACTGATGCACACCAAAATATAACACTCAACTACCATACATATACATGGCTTTTAGAGCTAATTTTTACAGATTATCATAGACTTATGGAAATTACTACTGTAGTAGGGATAAGCTTAGTTCTATATTTAAAGTATAGGTTTACCCTCGCCAAACATGACCTTAAATTTCTGAACCCTATTTAATGTTTTTGTAATAACTTTTAGTATAAAAAAATTGAATGACTTCCCACCTTAAAAACTTTGAGGCCGGATTTATAGAAAGGTAGACTCTATTTGGCTTATTTCATAGACTCAAGAACATATCAATATTCGTTTTTATCACCAAGATAACAGTCGTTGAATACGACCTAAAATTCTGCTCAACCCTAAATCCAGTTTAACGCAAATCTAACCAAACCACAAGCATGCATACGCATCTAATTCAATCCTAAGCATAATACAATCATATATACATAATCATTCGTAATTAATTAAAACCCTAGATCCATCATAATTAGGGTTACATGAATACATTAATTAACTAGGATTAAACACATTTACCTTCAGGGGCGCAACCAGGAATTTATTTAAAGGGGCCGTAATTATTTATCATATAACACTACAAAAAATACTTGAATTCTTGATGGTTTTTTCTCCATGGTATAGTCAACCATGGACTTTTTTTTATATGGATCATAATTTTGGCATATTTATACGTGTCACAAATCTTTAAAAAAATAACTTACACATATAATTGTGTACAATTACAAAAAGGTACACTTAGTTAATTTATAATTTATAATTTTAAACATTTTTAACTGTTGACGTTTGATCTTTAAAATGTAAATAATTTAACTTAATTTTTGTAGTGTAACGGTAACATACAATTATTAGATTTTTAAAACTTTGATTATTCACTAAAGGACGACTTGTTTATGATTTTACATGGTTATGTACTTATGTTCCAATAACAATGACAACTTGTGCATTTATGTCTTACTTTTATTTTCACAAAATGAACCCTTTAACTTAGGCGTTATTAAAAAAATTCTTTGAAGTCCAAACTAAAAATAGCAAACGAGATTGTGGACAGTACTTTAGATAATTATGTATGATTTTTAGTGCTTTTAAGCCGCATGTGTTGTTTTCTCTTTAACAAAAGATTTTGAACAACCTATTTAAGATTGGAGTTAACTTTATAAAGTTTTAAATGTTAAAGGGGGTAGACTAAAACTTTACAACTAAATAGGGTTAGAAAAGTTTATCTTGGCCCACAATAAAACACATATGAGACCGTCTTCCTCATGACAAAGAAACACAAAGCTCTATTTAACCAGAGCTTAAAAAAATTAGATCATAGTTAATAAAGTGTTTTACTTCTCCCCATCACCATCACAAACGCAAACCCAATATGATGCCTCCATTCATTTGATTCTTTGATCGCACCTAGGTTCAGCCAAGGCCAGGGTCGACCGTGTTAGCGGGGGCTGGATTAAAGACTTTGTGAAACATGGCTTGAAAATAAGGAAACAAGGTGGGGTGGTTTGGCGGTTGGGGGTGGCTAAGCACCCGCTAGCCACCCTATTGCCTCCGCCTCTACTTACCTTGATTTTTAGCACCTAACAACCAATCTTGAGGGTTCTTGGATCAAAATCTTGGTTCCTCCTTGTTCTTAGGGTTTGGTCGACACAAATAAGGGTTATGGGGGCTGAGTTATGTCGTTCATATTGTTTAAGGATCCCTTATCCAACTAACTAAAATCCTAATCATAGCCCAACTCCTAAGATAAGGCCCAAAAAAAACAAAATTTTTTTCCCCCCATTTTTTCATTTTTTCATTGTTGATTCTAACATATACATACATTTATTATTTTTTAATTTTTTTATTACATCACTACTTACATTACCTTAAGTTTTATAAAAAAAACTAAGCTAGTTTGAGTAAACCTTTTTACATAAACGCTACTTACTACACTTTCTAAAAATAACTTTCATTTCGAAATTCACTTTCTATTTATGGAAAGTTTACTGCAAACTTCCATATTTCACTCACATGCTTCCTTTCCAATAACTTACACTTCTTATAAACGCTTAACTCTTAAAACCAAGAATTAACGTAGCAATGCATGCAACACGTCTTTCATTTCCATTACACCACATGTGAACAATGGAAACTTAAACACCAACACATATGCACACAAAATAAGATAATCATTTACCTCTAAAATGACATCATGCACATATGTAAACCACTGTTAACAACAAACATATAAGAACACATAGCACGCAAGAAAACATACAAAATGGACACTTAGCCATTTCTAAAGGTATAAACATTCCTTTCCATTATCACTAAACGTGAACAAATGGAATACTCATCACCAAACACAAACGCACTCAAAATGAGATGATCATTCACCTCAAAATGATATCATACACCTATTTAAACCACTTAGCACACATATATGACACATAGCACACAAGAAATCACATAAAATGAACCCTTAGCCATTTCTAAAGGTATCACTAGCCTGATTAAATCACGGATGTCACAGTATCCCCTCCTTGAGGAAATCTCGTCCCGAGATTTAACTAGAAGGCTTAACAACTCGGTCCACAAACAACTGTGGTTACTTAATCCTCATCTGGTCTTCGTGTTCCCAAGTAAACTCAGGACCATGTTTTGAATTCCACCTAACTTTCACAAGCGCTATTCTCCTACGTTTCAACTTCTTAATTTATCGATCCATAATCTCTACAGATTCCCTGACGAAACAAAGTGTCTTGTTGACCTCGATCTCATCCAATGGCACATGCAAATTAACATCCGCCAGACACTTCTTCAGATTTGACACATGAAAGGTGTCATGCACGCTATTTAACTACTCAGGTAAACTCAACATATAAGCTACAAGGCCAATCCTTTCAACGATCTTAAACGGTCCTACATATCTCGGTGCTAACTTACCCTTCTTTCCAAAATGAACTACGCCCTTCCAAGGCGTCACCTTTAATAATACCCGATCACCTACCACAAACTCTAACGGCTTACGCCTATAATCAACATAGATCTTTTGACGATCTCTCAACGCTTTGGGCTTTTTCTTTACCAACACTACCTTATCAGTCGTTTCTTGCACTAACTCAAGTCCAGTCAAACTACTCTCTCTAATCTCTACCCATAGAACAGGCAACCTACATTTCCTTCCATACAAAGCTTCAAACGGAGCACTCTGAATGCTCAAATGATAACCACCACCAAAATTGATAGCACATGTCCTCATTATATCTTCCAAAGTCTGAATCATACGTTCACTTTGTCCATCCGCTTAAGGATGCTAAGCAGTACTCAAATCCAATCGCGTCTCTAACCCTTTCTGTAGCGTCTGCCAAAACCATGAGGTAAATCATCCATCTCAATCTGAGTTGATCGTCACCAGAATTTCATTCCTGGCTATTATCTCATCAATATAAATCCTTGCCAACTTCACATCTTGAAATCTTCTTGTATAGCTAGAAAATGAGCTAACTTGGTCAGTCTATGGACCATCACCCAAATCACATCATACTCACTACTTTGACTTTGAAAATTTAGTAAAAAAATCCATGGTGATTCTATCTCATTTTCACTCAAGTATCCCAGGCTGTTGCAGCAAGCCAAAAGTCTTTGACATTGCTGCCTTCACCTCTTAAACAAATCCGACAATTGCTAACATAGGTAGTTATATCCTTTTTTACACGTGGCTACCAATACATGTCTCTAAGGTTATAGTACATCTTATCCGCTCCCAGATGTACCAAGTATCTTGATGCATGGGCCTCATCCATTACACTTCCTACCAATAGAACCCAAATTTGATCCATAAAGTACAAACTCTCATCTCCTTTTCTTTCCATTTATTGATTCCTCTTGCTTGAACGCCTCACTTTAGGCTGCCAGTATCATTCCTCTTACTCGTCTTGATTTCACTCTCTCCTTTCTACTCAACGCATCACCCACTACATTCGCTTTATCGGAGTATCACACAAATCATTCTTCAAAGTATGAAAAGCCTCTTCTTGTTCTACGCTCCACTCATACTTCTGATTCCTCTCAGTTAGGGAAGTAAGGGGGTTCAACAATCTAAAAAAAATTTGCAATGAACGTTGGTAGTAACCTGCCAATCCTAAGAATAATCATCTAATTCCTCACCGCCTCACTCTTACTCGGGTCCATGTGAATACGTTATGGTTGACCACGTGACCAAGAAAATGCACTTCTTCCAACCAAAAATCACACTTAGAAAACTTAGCATACAACTTTTCCTTCCTTAGTGACTTCAACACTAACTTCACATGAACTTCATGTTCCTCCTTCGAATTTGAGTAGGCCATAATGTCGTCAATAAATACGATGACAAACCTACCTAAGTACGGTTAGCAAACCCGGTTCATTAAGTTCATGAAAGAAGAACACAATCAAAACACTTTTATATTGAACTTTGAATCTGCCTAGGTTACAGATTACAAAGTATGATTACTATATTGATCTCTATGATCTTCTGTAGAACTATATCTACTAACTATGCCTAGGGATCCTTTTATAGACTAAGGAAACCCTAATGGGCCTTGCAAAACGCGTATAAAGACAATGCATATCTTTTCCTAAGATATCTCATGCATATCTTTAACTCTAACTAACTTCTGCGTAAGCAGACTTAACTATTACATAAACAGTATTAACTATTTAATACTATTACATAAACAGTATTGACTAGGTCATATGAAACCCTTGTCTTCCAACTGTTGAAGTTGTTTAGACAATTCTTGCATTTCTGAGGGTGCTAGATGATATGGAGGCTTCGCGACTAGTGTCGCTCCATGAACTAAGTCTACACGAAACTCAACTTGTCGTTGCGGTGGTCATTAACAAGTCTTCCAGAAACACATTAATAAAATCTCATACGACGGAAATATCACTTAATTTTGATTCACCTACCTTTGTGTTCATTAAGGTTTTCACGACTCTTTGAGTATGTTCACCATGAACCCGAAGTATCTCTTCACCTTCCAACGGTATCCTAACCATGAAAATCCTCATTCTCAAGTTGAGGACTGGTTGTAGGTTGTGCAAGAAAGGAGTAAGCTATATCATGAGCACTTGGAGTAGTTGGAACTTGATTAATTCCACCAGCAGTACTAACTCCAAAATCTCCACTGGCAGTACTAACTTCATTAGTACTGTTAGTATTCTCAGAGGAAAGAAAAGCCAAATTCTGAGAAGCAGAGTTGGAACCTGAAGACCTTTTCAATTCATCTTCATACACCCTAAGATTGTTGTAAAGGTCATCAATATCAACCTCATCAATATCTGGTTTATTTCTCATGATCAGTGCTATTTGACTCCATGAAGGAGGAAGACTTCTTAAAAACTTCTGATTAATGTCTTCCTTTGATACATAGGCTCCATGAATTTCTAGTTGACTTATGAGTTTCTGAAATCTATCATAAGCCTTATCTAAAGTTTCATTAGATGCAGTAACAAAATTTTCAAACTGATGTTTCAAAACATTCTTTTGCATCTTTTTGGATTCCTCATTACCTCCAAATCTAGATTTTATTGCAGCCCACAAAGATTTAGCATCAGGAACATTGTGGAACTTGAGGAGGTACTCATCAGGTATTGCTAAGAGCAAGATGCTCTTAATCCTTTCTTGATTCCTTCTAGCAGCCAATTGTTTTGCAGTCTTAGGAACAGGAGGACTAGATTGTTCTCCTGAAGGTGTAGCCTCATCTTCCAGATCTCCATTGACAATAATATCCTACAGATTATGATATGTGTGACAAATGTATTGTCTCATCCTCATACTCCAGATATCGTATTCTCCCTTCTTAATGATAGGTATCTCTTTCATTTGTAGTAGTTCTGATTCAAAAGAAGTTCTTCTTTTTCAGAGTTTCCTCACAAGCTCTGATACCACTTGTAGGATCCCTTTGCTTAATGGATCTTAACCTTTAGCTTGTAAAGGGTTTATTGCCTTAGATAAATCTAAAGTAACAATGATGAAACAATGATTAACCACTATTGATCACGCGGAATTTAATCAACAATGTAAAGAAGAACACAATCAAAACACTTTTATATTGAACTTTGAATCTGCCTAGGTTACAGATTACAAACTATGTTTACTATTCGATCTCTATGATCTTCTGTGGAACTATATCTACTAACTATGCCTAGGGATCCTTTTATAGACTAAGGAAACCCTAATGGGCTTTACAAAACGTGTATAAAGATAATGCATATCTTTTCCTAAGATATCTCATGCATATCTTTAACTCTAACCAATTTCTTCGTAAGCAGACTTAACTATTACATAAACAGTATTAACTATTTAATACTGTCAGTATTAACTATTATAAACCTTCTACCAGTACTAACTATTATACTAGCAGAACTAACTATACTACTAACAGAATTAATTCTGTTATACAAAATTCCTAACAGGTTTCTAAATGACAATTAAGCTACTTGCAGACCTAGAAATAAGCTAACAAATGAAGTCTAAAGTCTAAAATAAGCTCAAACAGATTGAGCTTATACTACAATAAGCTTGTGCTAAGAAAATTAGACCCTAAAAATAACATTAACTAATCTAAAATTAAGATTGAAATTGGATTTTTTTTAAACTTAAAAACTGAAACCTAACACTTGACAGATTTAATACCAAAACCACAAAGGACAATAACAAAAGCGGTACAAGCCAAATGATAGAAACCTGTATTAGCCATATTAAATCTAGTTCAATGTTAGTTTGTTTATTTTAGTGCAATGATTTACTTATCTCGAAGCGGCATATCATTCTTAAGACTTAGGCGGGACATCATCCTAAGACCTAGACACGATTAATCCTGTCACAATTAATACATCCGCATAAACAACCGTGTAAGTTTAATTATTAGTGTGGTGGCATCTCTTAGTGGGAATCGCGACGAGTGTGATCCGTTAAAACCCATCCCGGGTTCACAAATCTTTTGCCCACTTATAGTTTTGACGGTGTTTTATATACTGGTAGTCCACTATTCAAATCTTTATCAGTTAATTAAGAGCATGATTGCTGAAACATATACGGGTCACCTACCGGTCCAACTAAGCTCATAATTCAAAGACAAAGACAGAACGTTATTTGTGATCCTATTGGTCCAGTAATATAAAACACGATATGGAGAGCTATCCTGGTATCTAGATTACTTTTTAGGTATCACTAGACCCAGTTGAATGATAGGTCGCATATTCAAACACATAAACAAGTATGAGGTGATAAACATAATTAAACAATCAACGATTAATTAAGAAATCGATTTTAAAACAAACCAAACATTGAACTTTCATTAAGATGGCTAATACCCGAGGGTATTAGCCCACAACCATTGTAATTATACAAGCGTAATCAAACAATTGAAATCGAACGATTAAGAGAGTAAAAATTACACATACTTCTATGGAACTTAATCATGCTTGACATTGTGCTGATCTTCCTTCTAAAATCGTCTTTAATGAGTAAGGCTATATAGAATAGATATTGCACACTGAAAACTCTGTTTTAAGTCTTCAATTTATATGTCTAAAAAGACTCGATACGCCGTATCTGGCTAGGTCGATACGACGTATAGGGCTGGATTCCTTAGAGTGCGCGCTACGTTCTCAATCAATCAGTGATATCATTCCCAATTTACTTTTATTACTGTATCTTCGAATAGTTATCTTCATGGATACGGCATATGGAAGCAGTTAGATACGCCGTATTGGGAATTGGTCAAACACGCTTTCTTGTGAAGTCTTGGCCGCTGAACCTGTACTCTATGTAAGATACGACGTATGTACTCAAAATCACAATCTTCAAATTCCTTTCGTTTAGCTCCAATTATGCCCTTTTAAGCTTGTCTTCACAAAACCACAGCCGAATACTGTATTTATCAACTTTAAAGCAATTAAGTACCAAATAATGCAATAATTATATAAAAGTAGGCAAAATAGATGGGATAAATAATATAATAAAGTGACGTTATTTGATGTTATCAAATATCCCCCCACTTGAATCCTACTTGTCCTCAAGTAGACTCTAAAAAAGTTTTAGTTTATGAAAATATGTCCCAACCAAAGTTAAGGATTTTCCGTTTAAGCATCATTTTGTCCTAATCACCTGTACATAACCAAGCTCCTCATGAAATATGGAAATGAAAACACTTAGATCACTCAACTAATCTAGGGTGCAACATTTAATTGGTACGCTCAAATGCTCGGCCATGATTAGTTTTCTATCATAAGCTTGGAAAGGATACACATCGCCACCGCCAAAGCTAAGGAGAAACAAGTCAAGAGATAAATTGGGTCAAAAAGGCTTAGGGTTGATCATTCAAACAGTCTTTCACCAAAAGTACCACACCAACAAGGCAGCTGCATCATACATACACGGTGGTAACAACAAAATAGACATATATAATCCGATCACATCCCTGTTCGTGTTTAACCAACGGTTAGGATGAAGAACGATATAGGGTAGGGAGCTGCCCCCCCCACCCTTAACTACACCGAAAGTCGTCATCCAACAAGGTAGCTGAGACACGCATACATGGCCGTAAGAAGGAATAAGACATCATGCTCCGTACAATCCACGTTCGAGTAGACATTAAGGTTAGTTGCTAGGAAAGGGAAGTAAAATGGGTGTTAAACAAAATTTCACCAAACAAATAGATTAAGCCAACAAATAAGGTACTGTTGCTAGTAACTTTCCCCCGACCGTTCCATGACTAAGGCTCGAACATATAGACAAACGCCTCGATCATAAAAATGACAAAGACAAAAATATCCGAAAGAAATAATCAATAACAACATGACGAGGTAAAGGACGGGATAAACTTATGTTGGGCCTCGCTTGGGTTTGACTTTGCCTCCGCAAGAATCACCCGACTCCGCGGGTCCAGCCCTACTACGCGCATCCGACAAACGATCAACTATCCTATCTCCTTCGGTTCCACAAGAGGCTCCTCTTATGGATCCTTATAACGCTTAAGTCCAGTTGGGAAAACGGTTCCCCAACGAGACTTATTACGGGTGGGGAAAAACATAGCTAAAATACTTAAGAAAGTAATATATATCATATCAGTTAATGGTAGACAAAATAACTAAATGAAAACTTAACAAAATAGGAAAATATAAGCTATGCAATATAGCGGGGAAGCATAGCAGTTATAGCATTAAACACTTAAGCCCTAAATGCATCTACATGAAGGACCCCTAGGTTATAGTCTAGGCTCAACCACCTACTTCTCTATAACCAAAGGCTCTGATACCAATCTGTCACACCCCGCCTAGGCGGAAACACGAGGCGTAACATCATGGATATCATCACAACACAATGGTGTCAACAATAGAGAGAACTAAATGAAATAGATAAACAAATGAGACACAATGTGTCATGACAATATCTAACACAAGATAAAGGAGTCTTGCATTATGATAGCAAAGTCATACCACAAGGAAACATACTCCAAAAGTCTAAACAATCAAATAACAACCAAGTATCAAACAATTCAAATGACATAAATAAAATCTCTAAGAGAATGACTCTGCATGCAAGCCTACGGTCTTACTAGCCACTCTTCCTAACTTCAACATCCTCAAGATGATTACCTGAAAATGATGCTTAAAACGTCAACATAAAGTTGGTGAGAGTCATAGGTTTAAGACACGATAATCAAATCCAACCGTAAATTACTGTGATAATTAAGAAAACATTGCAGGACAATAAATGAACTATCATACAGGCTAACATGCAAATCCAATCAATCACACAAATACCCAGCCACGACCACAAGACGTCTCGTAGCGTACCAAGGTCCCTGTGGTTACCCCCTTAGCCCAGGCCATGGATACTCCCAAAGTAACCTTCATGCTTACTAGGCCACAGTACCATCCACTAAACAGGCCATGGATACCCGCAGGTAATCCCCCTGACTTAGTTCGCAATTCTCAATATCACATCATAAAACATGTAGCACACAACATACAATAGTCACGTATAGTCCATGCATCTTTGACAACACATTATCACAGTAATCAAAACATTTCCAAACACTTTGCATCATTTTCACCCTAATAAATCATAAGAAAAAAGGGGTTATGAAACTCACCTGATGCACAAACAACTTCCAAACAATATCAACACAAGCTACACAATATAAACACAATCGTGTTACACGCGACCAAGCTAAAAGCTCAAGTCCATATAACTCACATATGATGGATGTATAAGGGTTTAGTTAAGCATCATGGGTCACCCCGAAACCATGCCCAACCTTAACCATCTCACTAACACTTTACACTAGCTACTTATAATTAAATCAGAATTGTAGAATTTTAGTGTCACTTTACGTGCTCAAAACCCTTACTTAATGACCTTAATAATTTATACCAAAAATCACCCATGTTCATTTATGAGTATATTAACTACCTTGTGATTCTCAAGTATTACTTACATGTGTAACTACCTCAAATAAAATTAAACATTAAAACTGTCTTAATTCGGATCTGATTGCATACCAAAATGTATCACTCTAACTACCATACTTAGACATCCTTTCGAAGGCTAATTTTCACAGGATTATCAATAGACATATGGAAATTAACTACTGTAGAAGGGCTAAGCTTAATTCCACCTTTAAGTTAGGATTTCATCCTCACAAACATGACCTAATTCTGACCCGTATTTACTGTTTTGACCACTTTTGTTGCAAAGGTTATTTGAATGCCTTCCCGGCCTTAAAAACTTTCAAGGCTGGATTTTCTGGAAAGTAGACTCTTTTGGTTTATTCATAGACACAAGAAACATATCAATACACGCTTTTATCATCTAGATATCAGTCGTTGAACACGACCTAAAATTCTGCTCAACCCTAAATCAAGTTTTAACGCAAATCTAACCATACCACAACCATACGCATCTAATTCAATCCTAAGCATACTACAATCATAATATATCATAAACATTATGTATTTTAATTAAAACCCTAGATCCATCATAATTAGGGTTACATGAATAATAAAAATCTAGTTATGAAGAACACACTTACCTTGAATCTTAGCACCTAAATCACAACTCTTGATTGTTCTTGGATCTTTAATGAAAATCGACTCCTTAGGGTTTTTGGGGCTGAGATCGTACGCACAAGTGAGAGGGGAAAGGGATAATGGGCTAGGTTCATTGGTATTTAACTCTAGTGGGTCCTTATCCTTCTCTAAGTCCAATTTGATAAAAATTATAACTCCTAAACCCATAAAAACCTTATAACCGATCGCCCCCTACTATATTTTTTTATTTTTTTATAATATTATTAATTAACTAATTTCCTTCATTACCTTAAATTTTCACAAAAACCTAAGCTAATTTGGGTAAACCTTTTTACCTAAACGCTACATATTAACTTTCTAAAAATAACTTTTCATTTCACAATTCACTTTCTAAATATGGAAAGTTTACTACAAACTTCCATAATTCACACACTTGATTCCCTTCCAAAATAACACACTTTCTATAAACGCTTAACACTTAATAACCAAATATTGACGTAGCAATGCATGCCACACATCATCCATTTCCATTATCACCACATGTGAACAAATGGAATACTTAATACCAAACTCATATGCACACAAAATAAGATAATCATTTACCTCTAAAATGACATCATGCACATATGTAAGCCACTTCAACATACATATAGAACACATAGCACGCAAGAAACATACAAAATGGACACTTAGCCATTTCTAAAGGTATAAACTAACCTGCTCAAATCACGGTTGTCACAGTATCCCCTCCTTATGGAAATCTCGTCCCGAGATTTAACTAGTTGGTTCAACAGCACGATCAACAAATAACTACACGGTGAGACCGAGTCTTTTTCTAATATCTAACTAACTCCCCCTAAGGGAGGTCCACCCTGAAACTACCAACTTTATCAACTTCAGTCATTAGCTCGAGACATTTAATATCTGTACATTTGGGTAGAGATCTTTTGATTCATCTTACACTAGTCTTGACTGTAATCTTGAGCCTTTCTTGAATCAATGCCCAAACAAACTCTTACATCATCTTGTAATGGTTCGCCATCTGGTGCACTTGTGAATGAATACTTGACATCAAGTTTCGGAAGCTTTGACACCTTTATGAGGTCCTTTCATAACATCCATAACAAGTGTAGGACGAGTCTGAGCATTCGTTATTTATGACATCTCAGGTACAGGGAATTTCCATCACCATCTCCATCTATAGACATCCTGTAACAAAACAGTTAGCAAAAAAGAGAAAATTGATTTGAAAAGACATCCAAGTGTTTCTTATAAAAACTTTTGTAACACTTTTGAAAAGTTTTGATTGTTTGTCCTAATATGAAATAAAACCGTCAATTCTGTATACAGGAACAAGTTAGATTTACATAGAATCTAACCATTGTTACTTTCCATTGACTCAAAAGTTTGATTCTTGTAGAATCCGCACAATTCACCTACCTAGAGCTTGTTTGATGTTGACTCCTAGCAGGATTTTCCATCTTCATTGTGAAAAACTATCGTTTCACCTCAGGATGTTCTGGCAATAATCACAAGGGATATATGCGTAGGCTCTTAGGAATAGACTTGTTTACACAGTGTGGTGAAAGACAATAAAGAATTGGATATGTATCCTAACGAGACTAATTGATGATCTCTGGCTCTAGACACAATAGTGCTTTTGGGTTTAGTAATACGGAGGCTGAGCAGACCTGCCACCTTTTCACAACACTAACTCGAGAGAGAAAGTCCAATAGGATAACGAGTTATTTGTCTCCGTGAAGAAATGAAACATAAATCTTTGAAAGATTCTGAGTGGCTGGGGAGGGTTGTGCATTGCATCACTGGGTCCATGATGATGATCTTCAATGTCAGCAATCATCTTATTGATTCTGGCAGCATATGAATTGACCCGGTTTCTGCCTAAGAGAAAGGAGGGCTTCTTTCTTTACACCCTTTATCTTTACAATTCTTTTTAATTCTTCCAACCCATCATGCTACCGATACATCATGACTAGAACCTTGTTGTTTTTATCTCTAGTACTAGCTCCATCTCATCGGCACTTTTCCCTTAATCTCAACTTTGTTTTACTCCTTTTTTCATGTCATACCTAAGGACTTCTACACTAACTAAGTACATGTCCCCTGGGTAGATCCCTCCGGTTTTGGCTGGATCATCGGGAATAGTACCTAACCTTACCAACCTTATAACTCCAATTAAGTAAACTGCATGGTCGGTCTTTTGGTACAGTTCTCCTTTCCATAAAACCATTGAAAATTCAATTAAGGCACTTATGATATAAATATCAAAGCGTTTAGTACCTCGATCGTTTTTTATTTTCGAAACGCTCCCCCTCAAAATGTGCTTCGGTATTCGAAATTGTTTAGCACGTTTGGGCGGAGTATATGAGTCCTAATAATCACAGTTATTATTATACACATATTTTAATCACATTTTCTCCCCTTATCAAAAATTTTAAACCCTTTGACATTTTGGATATCAATTGATTTAAATATGTTATAAAATTTGGGAGAAAAGTGTGGCCTTAATTCGCAAGTCGTGTAAGAGACGTATAACTGCTCCCCCTCAATCGTTGAGGGATATAAATTACTCCTAGATTAACTAGCTACTAATGTACAAGGTATATTATTCACAATAAGAAATAAGAGATTTGACTTTTAATTGTAAAGACGACTGTCGACACGTAGTACTGTTAACACCTAAAGTCAATATACTCTAATCTTCCTCCAACAAAGCTTTCTAGACTTCGATATATCCTTCTGATCTGTAGTCTTTTCTCGATTGCTGTGATGAAGTCTTTGCTTCGTCTCTTGTCATCCTCTGACCATTTCCTAGTCTCCATGCCCTTGTTGTACTCGTACAGATGAAAGTCTTTAACCATTTGGTCCAGCTTTTCCATGACTCTTGTTAACGTCCATCACGTAAATTTGTGAAGCTCATTCAGCCTCATCAGCTTTCTTTGATTATTTCTGTCTCTGTAGACAACTGCTCTTGGCTTAGGGACGATCGTATAGTCTCTTTGAAGTAATAGCGGCTTGCATCCCAATTTTGGACGTTCAAGGTTGATCTTGTTTGGTAACTTTCAATCTGAGCTGTAAGTCTCCCTACACGATTCAGATCACCAGGTTTCTATCCCCTGTTGACTGCTGTGTGAAGACTTGTTTTGTCTGTCATGGGCAATTGTTGAGTTTTCTTGATAATTAGAAGAACATATCTTCAAAATCATTGAGTGAAGATTTTGAAATCCTTTCGTGGAGATCTATTACTCTTGGTAATCAGCTCGTCTAAATTATCTCTCTTATAGGTAGTTGTATCCGTATTTTCGAATACCTTGACACTGATCACAACTTGGGGGGGAGGGAGGCCGCGGACTGCAACTGCTGCTGTCACGATCAAGGGCTTCACAGTGTTTATTTGATGTAGAATTCCTTTCTCCTAAACCACCAGTGAGTGATGCCATAGACCGCACTGATGTCATATTTCTGTTCACTTTCAACCCACAGAGATGGAACTAATTCTTCAAGGCCAAAGTCTAGGTAACGAGCGGCTTTGAGCTTGGATATGGATAAGGCAATTTTTCGCTCTTTGTCACCTTCAGCAATATTCCATCCTTATTGAAGAAAATTGTGGTTGAATGTTTACCTGACCTGTGGTCCTCCTAATGGGCAGTGGTTCCAGATAATGTAGGCCGGAATTTGATGACCCTACAGGATTATACAAATCCACCTTTGCATAGTCAGCACTTATGGCATTCATCCATCTGATATGAAGAAGACGTTGTTCTATGAAAGGCTTTAAACAATGGTTGAATGCTGGTCCTTCTAAGTCAGCTTTGCAAAGAGCTTCTAATACCTTCATCAGAAGAACCATTTGATGAACGACCCAACATCATACATCTTTCCTGATGCTTGTTTTCCCTCTGAAACTGTTAAACTTGTGGCTATGCATTTGCCCAGTTATGTTCTGGTTCCGGGAAATCGTTTGGGGGAATGGTCCATTCTGGTTCAGGTGTAGCAGGTCTCTCGCTTTCTGGAATCGGCTTAAACCACGTAGTGGTCGACACCTTGGGAATGTGAGCGTTGTCAGTGTCCTCCATGTCTGAGTCATTCCCTTTATCCTGCTTTGAAATGTCATCTGACGATTGTTCAGAATGTTCTGATTCGGGATCAGATCTGTGCATTGAATAGTCAGCACATCGAATCTCTTGTGTCAGTGCTCTGCCATCCGGTTGAGGAGAGAGCTGGATGTTGTTTGGAAGCAGATGCATCAGACTCCCTTGGTTTCTTTGAACTTTGGTCATCATCTTTTGGAGGAGGATGAGCTGACCCAGAAGCGGCAGAATCAGATTTCCTTCTCTTTGTTGACCTACCCTGGTTTGATCCAGCTGAAGGGCCTTCATCATCATCATCGTCTTCATCATCATCATCGTCTTCATCATCATCACTATCACTCTTCTCTGTTGTCTTTGACCTTGTCTGCACATCTTTATCCAAGGCCGTCTCACCCGCTATCAAAGCTTCTAGAGAGCATGGTAAGACGGTAGTTGGTTTGTGTTTTTGTTTGGCAGACTTCTTCTTATTCATGTGACAGAAGAGAGCACTTTTTAAATCAAACTCTCAAGATACAACTTTATCAGTTGACCTGATGGAGGTAAGTTGAATCTTAGTTTCTCCTCATCTGTTCCTTTTTAGCTTTGATAACTCCTTCGTGGACTCGTTTTCAGATTCTTGATTCTTGACAGACTCTGGGCCGGCGACAACAGAGTATTTCTTGATTAAGTCTGCAGTGTGGTCGTCAAGAACCTAAGGAGAGCATCATCAGTTTTGTTCCTAGATAGATTTCTAATAGCCGTAAGGGAACTTGGGATCTGATTGAAAGACCAAAACTCAGTAGAGTGATCAGTCTTCTTCACTTCAGACATCTCTTGCTCCAAATTAAGCCATTTTTTTTTTTTTTTCTCAATAGCTGAAGGGCGATAATGGAGTATGATATTCAGGGAGAGATGTTGTGAATGTTGTAGCTTAAGTGTTGAATTGGTGTAGGAGTGACAAGTAATGACGGCTTTGGAAGATGGTATCTCAGTAGAAGGGAGGAATCACTGATAGATGAAGTACCTGTCTGATGAATTAGGTCAGGAATGGAGGATCCCGACTCCTCCTCTAGCTTTAGATTTCTCTGATCATCTTCGTTGTTTGTTCATGAAGAAATTGATCCCCAAAGTTAACAGAGCATCGAGATTATATCAGGAAGACATAGAACTAGAATGACTTTCTGTTTATCATCGAAGACACGTACGTCTATTATGAGCTTAAGTTTTCATGAACCTTGGGTAGCGAGTTTGCAGGAAGTCATCCATCCATGTGCTTAGGGATTGGTTCCAGCAAGAGACCATGAAATTTTCCAGAGTCCTGAACAGTCTGGTCTTCGTTCCATAGCTCAGGGTCAGTCCAGCCATAGCCTCATATCTTTTCAGGGACTGATACAGGAATGCTTACTCCTGATGTTACGGTAGATGAGTCTACGTCATCTTGACCTTTGTCACTTTGAGGAGCAGCAGTTTCTGTTTCACTTTCAGTTCTTTCTGAATCAGAGGTTGATGACGATTCATGGACCACTTTCTCTGATGTGTCATCTTCAGGTTGAGAAGAGGGTCCAGTAGTCGAATCAGGAGGAGTTTGATCACGCCTAGCAAATATAAACTGATCAGTAGTTCTTTTCTTCTTAGACAGATTGACCAGGGAATGAGCTACTTGTTCTTCAGTAACAACGGCCTTTCCCTTCCCTACTACTTCATGCAGTTTGGAAGTTGCTTCTGAACCTGGTTCCCTGATCGTTACTCCTCCAACTGGTGCCCGACCTTGTGGCAGAAGGGCTGGATCTAAGCTAAGCTTGATAGCTCGTTCCAGGTCTGCATCATCACCTTCTCCTTCTCCCTTTTCCTGAGGTGTTTCCAAACTCAACTTCATAGCTAGTTCGAGATCAGGATCATTACCTTCTTCGTGAGGAATAGTTTCTTGTTGATCTTCATCATCTTCGTCAACAAGTTTGAAAGTCGGCTTTCCCTTTCTAACAATCTGTGGAAGCTTACGCTTGGAAGGTTTCTTTGTCGGTGGAGGAGCTGGCTTGAATTGTTTGACTGGTGTGGTGGTTGTCGGCTTTTTGGGAGTAGCACGCTTTGTTGCTGGTTGCACGCTTGCACTTTCTCGAGGAGTTTTCTTGGTATTCGCAGCAACCATTTTCAGATAGTTGGGATAATAAGAGGATTGTTGAATGGCTTCAGTTATCAGGGGATCGGGGATTGCCATTCCAAACACTTCAACTGACTCACCTTTAGGGACAAACTTGAGATTTCCTAAGACATAATCATCTCCAGTGTGATGAACAGCAGAATCAGGACGACGATGGATGTTGTTATTACTTGCCAAGTAATAGATTATTACTTTGGAAAATCGTCGTTGCTTTCTTCTTTGGGTTCTTCAGACTGGCTTTGTGGCTTGCTTTGTGTGAGAAAAATGTCTGGATCCCTTGAGTAAACTCTTCCCATATCAGCTCTGCATGATCAACATTAGTTTGAGTGACGATTCCCCACAACATTTGCAGAACTGGGTGTCTGGGTTTGTCACTGCCAGAAGTCTTTCCTGTCAAGCACTGGTTGATTAAGGTTAGAATTGCCCTCCATGGTTGATACACATAATTCACCCTTATGTTGGAGACAATTTCTACAGGTTCAGGATACCCCAGCTCATTAACAAAATCAATGACAATGTTACCAGACGGAGGTAACTCAAACGGATGAGCTGGGATGACAGGAGTAATTGCTAATGCCTTTCTGAGAAGATCAACACTTAGATCGAACCATTGTTCATCAACTTGACAACTATAAACCCCCGTCTTCTCGTTATATTTCATTGTGTTCCAGAACTGTTGCAGGTAGATAGCAGGAACATTTGCTGAGGCAGTAAATGCTTGGAAGAAGTTGGTATTACTCAGGATGTCCACTGATATCTAAAAGATGGGGTTCTTTTGAATCTTTTGTGCATTGAAAAGTAGGTTGCTTTTCCCGATTGTTAACCACTGAGAGCGAGGTACAATCTGCTCATCTGTTCTTGTAGGAGGTTGAGTGGGAACATTTTGTTCTGCCATCGTATTCTGCAAAAGAGTATTTAACAAAGAAGACAAACATTGCAGAGAAACGATGTTAGAGAGAACTTTAGCATTGATTAAAGTCATGTCATTCCACGATTGATTAAAAACAGAGGTAACTCTGGTTTGATTAAGATCTACTAATTATCCAACAGGATCAATTACTTGTTAACTAGGCCCGGATGGGGTTTAGAAAAGCAACTGGGTCATTCGACGGGGCCTTGATAGATTATTGGGCTCAATGGGCCAAAATATGAAACTTAGCCCAAACCGCCGCCAGGCCGAATGCCAACTCGCCGTTAGGAGAATTGAGCAAACCGCCGCGAAAAGGGGCGGGTTGAATATTTTAATAACCAAACCGCCGAGAGACGGCGGTTTACCTGTTGGACTAAAATAATAGAAAAAATTATGGCAACTCGCTGTTTAGACAACCCGCTGTTAGGCAACCCGCTGTTAGGCAACCCGCTGTGAATCAACCCGCCGTTTGAACCAGCGGGTTGAGTATTTTATTAAAAACTAATAAAATAACCAACTCGCCACCTAGAAACATACGCAACTCGCCATTCGGACTAGTTTCTTAAAATTCAAACCCCGCACCTCCTTTTTCAACACTGATCACATCCTAAGGCATTCCTAGGCTATAGATATACATTGCTACCATTCTTTTCATCAAACACACATATATCTACTTATTAAACTACAACCCGCCGTTAAGAATCAAAGGCAACTCATTTACTATTGTTTGAGATAGAAAACCACACATCAAAACTCATTAATATATACCTTATGAACAATTCCCAGCAACTAGATCACACCTTACAACACTACATTGGTGTACTCATCTTAAAACGACCCTAGATCTATTTTTCTACACTTTTTAATGTGTTTTCGATCGATTCCATTGATATACACACATAATAAATGATATAGATTAAGGTTCGATACATACCTTTGCAAGAAACACTGGAAATCAAAGATTCGAGGTTATGTTCTTGGCGGCGAGTTGCGTGAAAGAGAGAGTGTGTGTTTTGACGTTGACCGATTTTTGTAACGTTTGACCAAATGGCAACTCGCCGCCCCTTTTATACTTCTAAGTTAGAAACTTGGCAGATTTAGTCCCTTAGGTTTCCATCTTCTTTTAATTTTTGTTTTAAGTATTTCTAAGGCTTTTCTAAGATTAGGCAATTGGCCAACTTAGACCCTATTGGTTATAGGAAACCAAAGAGCACATGCTTTTTAACCCTAACCTTTACAACCTAGATATTTGGACTTTGAGTTAAATTTAAATTAACTCACTTCAAATATTAACCCATTGTAACTACAAACAAAAATTTATAGATTACACTTTCATAGATCCAACTGTCTGTTTAGGGAAACCCTTTAGATTTTTTCCATTTACTCTCCCCCCAAAACAAACGACCTTTTTTTTATTGAACGAGTGTAGTCGTTGAGTGAGAGAAAGAGATCTGTGCGACAGACTACCTCACCATTGTTTTATAGTACTCCATAAAGCATGGATTTATCATAGAAATCCATGCCCGACATCAATCCCGGTTGCAATTGCTATATGAAGTAATTGCAAGTCTTTCAGTAATTACAAATGACTTTAAAATATTTCCTAAGTATTTTAGTATTTATTATTAATATTTAAATATTATATATTATTATATATATATATATATATATATATATATATTTTTTTTTTTTTTTTTACAAAGGATACACGAAGACATTCTGTTTACTCATCCTCTCCTTCTTGAAGACGTCTGAGAGTTTCAGGGGTCAAACTCTTCATGCCTAGGCGTGGGTGAAGAAGAACATTCCGAACGTTTCTCTTGGTAATGCTTGGTGAGAATCGTTGCAAGGCTGATAATACGTTTCCTCGAAGTAGAGTTCACCACTTTATTTTCACTTGCTCTCGGATGAAATGGTGTGTAGTCCGATTGTGTTTAGAGCGGAGAGTGCGGACGTTGTTACAGCAAGAGCATAGCTCTTTTGTTGTCAGAGTACAGAGGGATTTTTATTGAAGTCAAATCCGTATTTGTCTGTGAGCTGTGATCGCATCAAAGGATTTTGAGCACAACATCCAGGACATGGCGATGGTATTCAGGCTTCTGTGGATGATATATGCCGTGCTTCTTTTGCTTCTGTGATGACAGCTAACCCAATCTATCTCCAAGAAATTGAGCACTTCCCGGAGTTACTTCTTCTTGAAATCTTGACACTCCGCATGATCGCTATCTGCTTAGCTCTGTTAGTGAATATGGGTTTGTCTTTCGAGATACCAAAGACCATGTTAATGGTTCATATCAAAGTACGAAGACACATTTGATTTGCTTCAAATTGCTTTTTGGTAGGCTTAGCCCTGAATATCTAGCACACCATGCCAAACGTGCGAATATAAGGTTGGGTCTTACTGGTGTAAGGTACATAAGGGAGCAAACATTCCTCTGAATCAAGTTTGGTTCAACTAAAATTCCCTATGAGATCAGAGACCATTCATATTTCTTAGGTTTTTTTCGAGAGCATATTTTTTGCTTGGTAATAACAGATGCCTCTGGGGACTTTGAGAATATTGTAGTTCCTAGAAAACGACATTTGTTCCATCATCGACATCTGAAATTTGGAGAGCTCTGTTCTTTTGAAAATGTGTTTACCCGCATTATTTATTCTGTTGAGGCAAAAATGATGTCATCTACGTAATATTTGGAACAGTCGAATATGTTTGCCTGATTTGAGTATGAATAGCGTTGGTTCCACGGCACCTTGAAGAAATTGTTGGCACCCAGGAATTTGAGAGTGTGTTGTTCATACCAGCCCTTGGTGCCTGTTAAGCCCATAAAGGAGCCTTTCTTCAGACGATAGACGTGAGTAGGATTTTACTGGTCTTCAAATCCTTCAGGTTGAACTGACAAAGACTTTCTTCTTGGAAGATCACCATTCGGACAAGCAGTTTGCATCATCTGATAGTGATCATATTCTTTGTTGCTGGCATTGGCAATGAAGATTTTGTATGGCTTCTATTCTTGCAACTGGAGCAAATGATTCTCAAAATCAAGCTTCTCCTGACGATATCCTTTGCAACTAACGAGCTTTGTTTTACAGTACATCACCATATTCATCAAGCTTTACTTTGTAGATCCACTTGAGAGCGGATAACCTAACATAGATGGGCGGAGGTACTAATTACCATACTTTAGGTCGTATCAAATGCGTGTGAAATTTCATCTTGAAACTTCCCCTGGCTTGAAAACAACAATCTTCTATCCGGCCATTTTGATGTTCTTGGGTTCGACTTTGGACATGTTCTGTATGAAACAGCACACAAAAGCATCGGTGTTAACTGTGTTTCTGGTAGATATAGGAGAGAAGGGCAATGCCAACGATGTTATCCAGAGGATGATCTTTGGTCCATCTTCTGAGATGATCTGGTGGGTAATTAACTTGGTTGGGTTCCGCTGAATTAACATTCCCAAATGATGATTGTGCCGAACCTGGATCTCCAGTAACATGGTTATGTGAGGATGAAGAACATCGAGTGAATGATTTGGGGTGTCTTCGTGAATGGGGTTTTTCAAATTTCTTGAGTTGGACTGGATGATGAGTGTCGGATGTTGACGATGAGATTGTCGCGGTGCATCTTGGAATCGTTGTAGACAAAGATGTACCTGGTGGAACAACTTAAGCATTAATTTTAGTAGCAGAAGGTACTGGTTCATTAACTCAAGATTGTTCAAGGTGTTCATCAAACATTGGTTGAAATAACATTTCCAGCTCTTTATCGGTTGGAGCGAGCCCTGATTTAAGTTGTCCAGGGGTCGATGTGAAGGCTCGGGTCCTGACTATGCGAGCATGAGCCATGACTGATGCACCTCATCGAAAGTGCTAGTTGAATTATTTCCATTTTAATCTAGGAGTTCTCTTGTTGTAGATTCTATAGCCCTTCCTGCTAGGAGCATACCAAACAAAAATCCCAATGTCAGGCTTTATTGGCTTGAAATTTTCCTAGATTTTCGCTTATCTTTTGTAGGATAGCACAGAGCACCAATATCGGAAGAATGTAAGATCGGGCTTCTTATCATGCACAAGCTCATAAGGGGTTTTGTTATGACGAGTATGAATTAGTGATCGGTTCTGGGTGTAACAAGCTAAGTGGCTACAGCGTTTGCAGCCACTCGGAAACAAGGGGAGCTTTCAAGAATATCATCATTGTACGTGCTGTTCCCCCAGTGTACGATTAACGTCTTTCACAACGCGTTTGTTGCGGGTTCTTCGGAACAGACTTTTGATGAAATATGCCAACACCTTCATAGTATTCAGACATAACTTGGTTGACGAATTCCGTTCCGTTATCTGTGCGGATGAATCTGACTGTTTTGTTGAGGCCAACCTGTATTTGCTAGGGCTGTAAACGAACCGGACGTTCAGTGAACATTTCGTGAACCGTGCGGTAAGATGTTCGATTATGTGCGCTTATTTATTAAATGGACGAACGTGAACAAGATTTTCTGTCCGTCTAGTTAAATGAACGAACATGAACACACGCTTCGTCCGTTTATTAGCGTTCGTGAACGTTCGATTATTTCGTTCGATTATGTTCGTCCGATTACGTTCGTTTATTTCGCTCGTTTACGCTCGATTATTTCGTTCGTTTATGCTCGATTATATCATTTGATTAACATATCAAATATTGCAAATTTTTGTTAACTTGTATATATCGTTTATGCTCGATTATATCGTTTACGTTCGTTTATGTCCGTTTACGTTCATTTTTTGTCCGTTTATGTTCGTTTAACTCATTAATGAACGAACATAAACGAAAATGAACAAGTTCAAATCTAAATGAACGAACATGAACAAAAATTTTCGTCCGATTACACGTCCATGTCCGTTTATTTGACCTGCTAAAATTAAATGGACGGACACGAACACACCTCCGTCCGTGTCCGTCCGGTTCGTTTACAGCCCTATATATGAGAAGTGAGACTCATCTGTGATTCAACACAATTATACAGCCTGGCTCATAAGACTTGGATAATTGCATGACCTAGTCCTCCTCAAAGAAGTTACAATATTAGCCCCTTTGTGTTTCTCATAATGTTTTAAAAATCAGTTTTTTAGTTGACCCGACCAAGTTATCTGGTCAAGGTTCAACAGGTTTAACTGACAGTTCAACTGGGTTTTCCTGCCAAAACCGGATTCCGGTCACCTGAGGGGTTCACGGTTTAACCGGTTAAACCCGGGCTTTAAAACATTAGTTTTTCCTTTTCTTCTATAGTGCAAATCTTCGAACATTTGAACACATCAAGTAAGGACTTCTATCAACACCAAAAAGGACTAACACTGATATATAAAAGTTGAAAAGTTAGTCCCTGATATTAATACCAGATATGAGATTGGACCATATGTTTTAACACATATCTTAGTTCAATCATGATTAGTGAAATATATGTTAGGAGTGTAGATGGCCAATTTATATGAAGTTACATGAATTCTAGTACGAGTTAGGTTCACATAAATAAATCATAATAGTTAGTTGATGTGTTTAATGACTGAATTTTGACTAGCTAATATCTTGTACATCGAATTAATGAGCCAATATCCATAGGTTTAGAACTTAGTCACGAACAAGGTTTAAATCGCTTTTGAATCAACAACCAAATAGTCATTATTTAGACATTGCACAAGTCGAATCATGGTTAACAAATAAGTGAATGAGAACTAGGTGAACACGTCTTCTTTCTTATTACTTGCAATCTTTGCTTTTATTTGTGCGTATATCAAAAGCATTGCAACATTTGGCTCGTTTTGTTTGCAATTTAAAGATCTTTCGAGTGACATATTTTTTTACGAATGAATCGATAGATATAAGTTTCATATTTGATCAATAAAGTTTGTTATATAAAAAAGTCATAAATAAATAAAAGTTCAAGGTCGTTTTAGTAACTTCTTGTATAGTTTGAAGGTGCGTTTTGTAAGTTTTTTTAATATTAAAACTACGTTGGGAAATGTGTAAAAAGGAATTTTAATAATAAAAGTGCACGACTTCTTAATACTGGTAAATGTATATAAAGTTATATTGTTACATTAATCAAGAATACCATAATAACTCTGTCTTTTATACACCAAAACTTTTCTTGTAAAAAAATGCATGTACATGTATAATAAGACCCCGACAATACATGTGTTACATATTATAATCAATGTCGTTCTTAAGGGTGGGTGACCACCCAGAGCCCAAAATTTGAGAGCTTACAAAATTCCCATGTATTCTATATGTAGGGTAAATTACATGGATTGTACCTCGACCGTACCATGTTTTTGCATTTTGTCCTCCGTTTTGATTTTGTTGCACGGTTAGTCTAGTTTTGGCCAAACGGTTGCCTGTTTGGTCTGCAACCCACTTATAAATAACCCTCGTTAAGTTTGCTCGTTAGTTGACTTTTCAATGAGGGTATTTCCATCTTTTCAGGTCAATTGCACGGTTGGTCTTTCCCGCCTAGAACACGTGGCAAACGATGAGAATGCTTGGGAATTTGTAGACTTGTGTCGACTTTTCATTTCCATAGATCTTGATGGTATTTAAATGATCAACATGTGAAATCTTTGTATATCCTTTGCATACCCAAAACACACACATATTCATGATAAAGTAAAATAATGGCTCGTCTTGTGCTTCTTGAGGAACTGGCATTGACTACTAAATCAACCCAGTTGCCTAATCAAATTCCTGCTTAATTTGATTGGGATTTAAAGTTTGCCACAGTTGTGGCAAGCTTGTTTTAGGAGTTGCTTGATATTGTTAATCAAAGGCAGTTGTTGATATATAAACTGGAAGTTATGCATCCCTTGTTGGGGGCAATTCCAAATGCTTGAGTTTTTTAAGCAGCTTCAGAATGTGTGACATGTTGGAGTTGATGGGAAATGAAGAAGGAAGTTTGTCAAAGTGCACCTGAAGGTGCATAAACCCAATAATCTCTTTTCTTTACAGTGGTTAGGAGTATGTGATTGGGATATGGTCGTGCAGTGGGCTAAAAAAACCTTTAGGTTTGTTTAGGTTGTTGTTATGATGAACATGATTGTTAGCATCACTTATTTTATGAGGTGTCGATTATTCCAGTTTACGAACTAGTTAATATTGTAATAGGTAGTGGGTAATACAAGTTTTTGGCCTTGTAAGCTAATATTGTTAAGATACAGGCTTAAACCATCACCAAAAGACCAAGTCTGACCCATTGTGTATAGAAAACCGAACCAAAACCCTATCTTAGGTTTTTGCGCTTGGTTACTATAAAATAGAACCCGATCCACGCAAGGACAAGATGTTGGTTTACATTGTAGTGTTGGTGTTTCATTATGAACTCTCCAACTCTTCTCATTTCCTCCTTTTCTCTCATATGGCAAAATAAATAAGTTCTTCCTTATATCTCGTCTTTCTTTCTTTCTTACTTAATCTTTATATGTGTGTGCCTTAAATATATAAGCCCTTACAATTAGTATCAGAGCTCCTCAAGAGTGATCTGTGATGTGTTTGTTTGGGAAATTCATTCAAAATAGTCTTTAAATATGGCGAATTCATCATCATTAAATATGGCTAGTTCGTCATCTTTTTTAAAAGAATTCTTTTCGCGTTTTACACATAGAATTTATTTAGGATGATATCGGTTTAGAAATATAGATAAGAATGGTTTTGATCGGGTTTTCGGGCAATAAATGTATGCGAATGGTTTTGTGATGAATTTCTCCTCGTTAAACACTATTTCGCCATATTTGCATATGGCGACATAACTCCTTGGTCAATGGGTCAAAACCCTCTTCTGTCGAGATAAGGTTGAAGCATGTTTAGCCAGATAGCCTTCAAAGCTTCTTGGCGAGATAAATCTCAACATGTATATGGCGAGATAAGTTCCAACATCTATATGGTAAATAGTGTTCAAGGTTGTTTGGCGAGATAGACTTAACAGACATATGGCAAGATAGTGTCCAAAGCCTATACGCGAGATAATCGTTATGTTGATGCGAGATAACCTTAAGTCAGTATGGCGAGATAACCTTAAGTCGGTATGGTGAGAAAACCTCCAAGCCTATACAGCGAGATAATCTCAAACCTATATGGCGAGATAACTCTCAAGAAAATATGGCAAGATATCTCTCATACTCATATGGAGAGATTTTATGTGGAAAGATTCTAATTTGGTGAGTTGACGAGTTGCTTATATGGTGAAGTGTATTAAATCCTAAACCCAAATCATGAATTCAAAACAAAACATTACCACATTTCACTTAAACGAGCCATATCAAGATTCACCTTCACCTTCAAGGCTAGTATTGGGTATTTATGACTACGGAATTTTTTAAGATGTTACTTAGTTAGGATTGAAGTTAACTTGAAGTTTTTGCTTCATTCTTTGGTTCATTATATCGGGTTATGTCCACACGTAGTGATGCGTGTTCGTAAAAGGTTTTAAATTTATAACAAGGATTACCGAGATTAAACTAAGAACACATTCGGGCAAGTATGAGCATATCGTGTGTAACTAGTTCTGGGATGGTAAGCTGAGGTCGTTAACTAGGATTTGGATGTTTTCAGTTGTGAAGAATCTATGTACCAAATAACACGAAAGTGGTAAAATGGGTGTCACGTCCCACAATACCATATAAGCAACAAATAACTCAAAAATTATAAAGATGTGAAATCAATAAGTAAAAACAACACTTGTTTGGAACTAGTATTCATATCAATGGAGTGTATGAAGATTCGGTAAACTTAAACATTAGCAAAACAAATTCAAAGTCATACATATTTCAATATTCATCGGGTAGGTATTTTTCATGACAATGCAATATAACCACGGTTTAGACTAACGAACCCTTTCAGCTATGGAAGTTATTTAAAAAATACCAAGTCTTTTACAAGCCATTTGTTTTGAAAGCTGATTTACCAATATGGTTCATAAGAACTCCTGTTTGACCTATACTCTTAATTAATACGTTATGAGTCAGTTTATTGATGTTATTCATAGTTGTCAATTATGAAATACCAAACATATACACGCGCTAACATTTGGAACAAATCATCACAAGAAATCCTTTCGACCTATATATTCGGTTATAATTAACCAACAAATTAATTAGACACGTTTCAATTCAAACAAAATCATAATTCTGTATTGCAAAGATCCAAACACTCCATATCAATGTTTACATCATTCCAAACAAGTGAACAAAAACTACTCCATGATTATTTCAACCCAACACAAAGTTTCAACAATCATATCAATCATAAACATTCTGAAAAGTAAAAGTATTATACCAAAGTAGCAATTACAATCGGTAACGAAAGAATTTAGAGCCAACCCTTAGGTCCTCCAATCAAATATACGATTCCTACCAAGCAAATTAACCAACCCTTCCTTGATGTTCTTGAGTATCCTTTGAGATTGGCAGATGTTTTTGCCTTTTGGGAGGGATATTGGTTATGAATTCCGTCCTTTGGTGAAGGGGGTGAATTTCATGTTGAAACTAAAGTATACACCATAATATATATAGGTAGAAGCCACCCTTATCCATTAAGTATCAAACTTGGGCCCAAAATGTTATAAAAATGGCTAAGAATGAGTTAATAGGGGCATATGATCAGACTTGGGAAGTTAGTGCACTTAATACAACACTTAAATGTAATTTGGGAGGCCAGGAGCATCCAGTCGCGTGTCTACGGGCTCGGGTCGCGCTGCAAGATTAATGTAGTTCGAGAAAATAAATCCAGTCTTTTCGTCTGCGGGTGGGAGTTCGTCTGGATGCATTTTGTCTGTTTGGCATGTTTTGGCCTAACGACTGGAAGGAGTAGATTTTCGTCTGGATAAGTTTTAGCTTTTACACTTTTTGACTTTTCTCGTTTTAACTTTCCGAGTGCTCGTTTCTTGGTCGGGTTTGACTCATATGACTCCAAAGTCAATAAAATACTCTTCCTTGCTCTCGAAATGGATATTCCACGTGATTTTTTCATTTCGATAAACGCATCCATGCGGACTCATTTTTTGGTGGGAAATATTCGTACATGCATATTTATTCAGTTTTCTTTCTTTTTTTGGCCTTTTTTACTTTCTTAATCTTGTTTAGCTTACAATACAATTAAATATCCAACTTTTGTGCTACTTTACTAGCAAAAACCACGATTATTTAACTAAATAACAAGTTTCTAACCTAAGATAGGTGCCTAAAAATATATACTCAATTTGAGCGTTATCAAATTCCCCCACACTTAAACTTTGCTTGCCCTCAAGCAAATCTAGAATTAAAGAAAATAAAATCCACATGGTGCACAAGAATGATTAGAAAAATGCGATGCAAATCTACCAAGTACAAGTACGAGATAAGATTCATCGTTTTAAGCTTTTGATGAAAAACTGATTGTCTGACTTTACACTATATATATAATATATAATAAAATATAAAATATATATAAGTCTAAAAATCAACAAGATCAATAAAACCGAGAAGTAGTATAGAGTGTTCCCGGGTCGTTAATCCCCAATCGAGCTGTACTAGAGATCATTCAGTCGAGATTGCGTTTGAAGGAGAGAAATTGAGATGAGAGAGTGGAACAAGTCAAACTAAACAATAAACAAACAAAAAACGTTTTAGAAAAACTAAAAATTACGAATTAAGTCTGAAAAACGGAAGCACGCATCCCGATATCAAAAGGGGGAAAAACCTAAAATCTTTAAAAATATAACCCTAAGGAGAAATTTTTACTTCTAAACTACTCTACGGGACTAATAATGAAGAATGAAAAAGACTAGACCGAAAAGGAGTTCGTTTGACCCAAAAAAAACGAGTCAAAACAAAAAAACGCACCGGACGTTCTTTAAAAAGTAAAAATTGTAAAAATGACCCACGAAAAGCTTAAAATTTTTCATAATAAACTATATCGGCAAAAGAAAAATTTTTCTAAAAATGCAATTTATTTTTTTGATTATTTTTTGTATTTTTTTATGGAATTTTTTACAAGTTTAATTTAATATTAAATGATAAAAAATAGTAAATGATTACGAAAAATTCTGAAAATTTTATAGAAAATCCTAAGCTATGACAGAATTCTATGAAAAAATTGAAAAAGAAATTTCAGCTTAAAAATAAGCCGTAAATAAGCCAAACAGCTTATACAAGCTTATAAGCCAAAAAGTGTATAAATACACAAGCCCTTGGGACTATAACGAAAATAGTCCAAAGGGCCGCTTGAGTAAGGGTGTGGGTAAAAGGGGTTTGTATCGAGAGGTTCACGGTGTTCGTGTCTTGCTCACCGAACCTTTGTCTTTCCCCCTTTTTTTTCGAAAATCAAAAAGGCAAATGTGTTAAGCTCATGGGGCTTAAACAACTTTGTCTGTCTACATAAACTTTTTGAGTAAAAGCTGTCAATTAAGCTTAAAATAAGATTAAAAAGTGACAGTTAGCTAAGGGCTTAAAGTAAAATGCTTAAGTCATTTGGGACATGTGGTCGTTTAAGCTTGAGGAGGAATATGTGATTAAGAGAAATAAGTTTAGAGCACTGACATATGGCCCGAAGCCTGCTCCATATCTAAACTGTACCAATCTGGAAGATCATTTATCAGCTATACAAACAGTAACTAACCCGTTCCGAAAAATTAGTGTTTGGAAGAAAGCAGTTAGTTTTCTTGGATCATTACCCGTGCCATTAAAACACGTCAACTAGAAACCTGATCATAAGGGATGCTACACTAATGAAGAAGAAGAAACAGGACAGTGGCGTACGGAAATAAGACTAACTAATCTATACGGGAACATCTATCTACAAGGTATCAGAACAAAGAAAACGGACCAGAAATTATCGAATTACCACAAGTTAAGTGACATCATGTCACCCAACTGGTTTATGGAATAAAAGTACGAGAACAACTTAGAATAAAGAAGTAGCTATATACTCCCGTTTTTACTTTTTATGTTATGTTTTAAAAATTAAAACCATATGTATAAATCCATAATGGATTACATTTTGATGTTCGGATATTAATCCAATATATATATTAATATTAAGTTAATGTGATGGATTGAGTTTATGTTTAAAGTATGCGTGTAATGTAAGATTGAATAATATGTATATATATATATATATATATATATATATATATATATATATATATATATATATATGTATATATATATATGTATATATATAAAGAAGAAGTACGCCGCACTTCTAGGAAGTGCGCCGCACTTCAGGGCGGTTTTTCATACATAAACCTACCAAACACGATTCTGAGTCATTATAAAAAAACACACACCCACAAACACAAAATCGTCGGGCTTCTCACAAAAACAAAGGAAAAGTTTCAAAAAATCAATCCATCAACCTTCTAATCATACCTAGGGTATGTTGATTTCATTCCTTAGACTTGTTTATCATTATTTTGTTTTATTTCTTGATTATTAGGATTTAATATGGTTAGATTAGGAAAACCTTAATCCATGTTTTATATAAACAATTAACCCATAGAATTATGATATTTAGGAGTTGTTTAACTCATGCATGCTTGATATTAATCAAATCTAAAAGTTCACTATTCATATTATGAATTTATATTTAAAATTATTATTGAAAAATCATAAAAATTCAGAATTATTATTTTTCAGCCCAGAAAGTGTGCCGGTTTTTCCCCAAAACTGCCGCACTTTGCCTAATTTTTCCCAAGAAGTACGTCGCACTTCAGGGAAGTGTGCAGCACTTGTTACATCAGAAAGTCACAGAATGTTCCTAAAACCATCAAAACACTCACCAATCATACTAAATCGCTTCTAACATAACTATAACTTTATTGTTGATTGTTTTTTATGTGTAAACTCCAGGAACACATGACGGAGAAGCTGAATCGTTATGATCCAAACACCCAAGACAACACGAAACAGTGGAAGAACTACTACTTCTACAAGTTCACCATGAATTTTTGCTATTGGAAGGTTGTAGCCGAGAAGCTAAGTCTAGGTACAACACTAAATTTGCCTAATTGCTTCCTAGACAGATTTACTCACCTTGTGTCATAAATTAGGATGTCTTAAACCAAATAGGATGTGATAGAGAGATTGATGACATGTTAAGAATTAGGTTATGTAAAGCTGGATTGGATAAAGAGATATTTACTTCGGTGGCTTGGATTAGAGCTTTTAATATCAATGAGCTAATTTATGCCGAGCTTTGCCATGAGTTTTATTCCACTTATGAGTTTGATGAAGTGTGTGTGGATGATGAATTGCAAACCAAGAAGATCATTAAGTTTAGGCTTGGTGGACGTGCTCATAGTTTGACCTTGTTAGAGTTTGTTAGAAGGTTGGGTCTGTATCAGGCAGCTGAGCTTGATGAGGAAGGGTTTAATGTTTACTTTGAAGGTGGTTTGCGTAGTGATGAGCATTTTAACGCTCAAGAGTATTGGTTGAACATCAGTCGAGAGGAGAACCTTAGCTTGTCTAGGAGTCACACTTCTACCATCAGAAACCCAATTTTGATGGTGATCCACAAAATGATCACTTATGGTTTGTGTCAAAGAACGACTGGGTATGACAAGATTCAGAAGAATGATTTGTGGCTTCTAAGTATGTTTGATGCTAGACACCAGAATGGGTATGCAAATGTAGCTTGGGTGATTGCAAAGTGGATGAAGAGGAAATGAGCTGGGACTCAAAAACAGAGTCAAATTTGCTATGGTTAGTTTTTTTCGAAGCTTGCTAGGAAGTGCAGGGTTTTGACAGATGATGTGATAAGGAGTTTGAGTGCTCCGATTTATTGCAGGAATTTGGATACGATTACACTTAGAGATTTGATCGACTTTGAGGGTAAACGTATTCCTGAGGATCCACAGCCGGGTGTGCCTAGAGTTGGTATTCCTAGACCTTCGAGAGCATCTATGCAGGATTTATATGATATGATGGGTCATATAGAGATACGTCAGGAGGCGATAGAGCGTATGGAGTATAGGCAGTCATATCACTAGGACAGGTATCATGGAGTGTTTGAGCATATGGCTGGGGTTTAATTGGGTGTTTCCACTGTAGGGACCTACAACTACCCTCGCATTCTATGCTTGCCCGCAGTATGGCCAGATTACTAATCACATACCCACCTCCAACTCCACTACATACCACCACCGCAGCACAGCAGCAGGATGGATGACGGATTGTGTCGAGATGACACGAGATGGTTACGTGACCACATGTTTGGGTCACGTGTATTTTTAAAACAATTTTAAAACATTATTATTATTATGGTGTGTAAAATGCCTCTGTTGGCATTAAAAACAATATTATCGTACTTTCTATTATCAATCTATTAGGAATATTATTACTTTTTGTGTGCTATACAATGTCTACATTCGTAACGGGAAAAGAAAGAAAAGGCACGAGACGAATTGGCGCGAAGAAAAGATTCAAAATATCAATCGCAATTGAAAAGTATTATTTCACTTTTCCATTTTATCTTTTCTCTGTAATATTTTTACATTGAGGACAATACTCATATTAAGTATTTGGGACAGATAAACTGGAAAAATTCTTAAAGTTGAGGAAATTTTTAAAGAATATTTTTGAAAAATAACATTTTATTGATCACATTTAAGCAATCTGACTCTAGATTGATAACATTACTAGCATATTTATTCTACCCAAAAAAATTATAAGGTTTAGATCTTAAGAATTCAGGTATCCATTTTTGATACCTAAGATGATTTTTATCTTTAGCTTTATCGAGTTAAGGAGTGAGCAATTGCAAAAATCTCATCCGTCGTTTTACGGCTGTGTATATAGTTTGTCGCCTTTTCTGGAGTGATTGGTATCGTTTTATTTGTATGAGTGTGCCGGAAGATTTGTATAATGTCTAAAACTTTGGTGCTTGAAACTTATGAACCACGTAGGAATACCTATCGGCATGTTATAAACATTTTATTGATTAAGAGGTGATAAAAATATAAATATAAGTAACCAATAATTTTGTTCGAAAAGATTTTTAATTAAATTATCTAAAAATTTATCCGTCCAAATTGAAGAGCTTAAATGTTGTTAATATATGCAAAGAAGTGTGCTTATCTAAGTATGGGAAGCAAGTATTCCCCCCAAGTGAAAGGATATTAAAAAAAGAGAATGATATGAGAGAATAGTTGGTTAAATTACGGATAAAGTAGGTTATGATTTACTTATAAACCTTTTTCTACAAATAATAAGTATTATCACTAAATAGTATTACTCTTTTGGATTTTTATGTTGGTGCTATACGCATGATCGTGAAATTTAGTTTCTTGTACAGAGCCTAAGGTAATATGGAATATTTTCATGACTGCGCGAATGAATGACTTCCGTTTACTATCTATTTTACCAAATCGAGCAAGTGTGAAAAAAGAATATGTATCTATAAAAATTCATGAATTGCTTTGTCGCGTTATCTATGCTTGTGATTATAACATGAGTTAAAAACCAAACGAAATTCTTTCCGCATGATTGCTTGAGGGCAAGAATAAACTAAGTATGGGGGGATTTGATAACGCTCAAATGTACATAAAATATCCCACGAAATACAACTAGACTATAATAGTTAACCGCATGAAATATTGCAGCCAAAGATTTCGTTGTTTGTATTTGTATTATTCATATCAGAGACCAAAAAATGAAGAAAGATGACTAACGATGGCAAAAGAAATACAGTTTATATTGCACTAACGGTCGTTACAAGAAGAATCTATAAGAGCATCCATGAGGATAAGGATGTACAAGTCCAAAGTGGTGGCGCACAATTTATTTTGTGGACTATTCTAAAACGAAATGAAAGGCCATTGAAATTCAGCACCCAATGCGGCGCACAATTCTGAAGTGCGACGCAACTTCAAATAGTTACGCCTAAATACATTAATGATGGCCATTATTGTAGGCAATCTCTTGGCTTTGCCTCTACCTCCTCCAACTGATGATGAGAGTTTAGCTATAAATAGAGGACGAAATTTGCTCCTCAAAAAATCAATTCAATCATTTTTTCTTCACTACACCTACAATCACTAGTTAGGGAATTATAGTTAGGGAATTGTTGAAGAACAAATCTTGTTCTTCATCACATTCCAGGTTTTAGTGGAAGGGAAGTACCATTTGATCTTAGAAGGTGGTGTTAGAAGTTGTTATTGTTACTATAGTTAAAGTTGCAAGTCGTTGTAATCTTCCGTTCAAAGTAATACCTTGTAAGCATGAGCAATATTTGCTACTTAATTTTGGTATGAACATGTTTCTCTATTTCTATATCATGACTTTTGAATCAATCATACTTGTTTTGTGTGTTGTTCTTATCAATATGGAGTAGACTAACATGTTTGGTTAGGGAATATATGGGTGATATGGATTAAACTTGGATGAACTGTTGAATTTTGGAATTTACTAAATATAAGCTTGATGTTTTTATACCCGGATTCTTTAATAACCATTTGATCATCATACTAGTCCGGATATAGGTCGAAAGACTCCGGCTATATGCTTGATTTCCAAGTTGTTTGTCTATGACAACTAGATTTTAGCCTTGTGAGGATTGGCTAACAAAATGATTATTAACCCGAGTATAAAAAGGTTTAATGCTTAACCATATGTCTAACGAACTTGGTTAAGAAAGTTTATATTTGTTATTTCCTAACTTGAATTAAACTTAAAGCATTTTTATAATCAAAAGTAAAGGCCGAAAGGATTTCTGATTATAACAAGTAGACGATCTTTTAAGTAAACTAACTGTTTCTTTAATCGATTATACTTAAATTCATGAACCAATTATCTATCCAAGTTTATCCATCTCCACTTTTGTATCCCAACCAAACATTCCTTTATATCTTGAATCGTAATCATTATCTTTAAATCCGTGACAGTCTATAAGATAAATCCCTTTTTGTAATATTATCGACTTTTTCTTAGAATATCCAATCCCGTGGAACGACCTGGTCTTACCTAAAAAGATTATACTACATATGTGGGTTATACTTTTACCCGTGTGTTTCCATCTATTAACCGGTAATTCTAGTATTATAAAATTTCAAAATCCATTGAAAACACATCAGGGTCAAATCAGCCGGGTCAAGTCGTTCGAGGTAATAAATTCCATATCCCAACCCGAGTAACCCGAGATCAAATAGGGTCCGGTTCGTGTATGAATTATTACCTCGACCCACTTGACCGGCTTGATTTGACCATGATGTGTTTCAAAAGTTTTAAATTTATAATACTAGAATTACCGGTTAATATATGGAAACACACGGGTAAAAGTATAACCCACGTATGTAGTATAATCTTTTTAGGTAAGACCAGGTCGTTCCACGGGATAGGATATTCTAAGAAAAAGTCGATAATATTACGAAATGGGATTTATCTTATAGACTGTCACGGATCTAAAGATAATGATTACGATTCAAGATATAAAGGAATGTTTGGTTGGGAAACAAAAGTGGAGATGGATAAACTTGGATAGATAATTGGTTCATGAATTTAAGTATAATCGATTAAAGAAACAGTTAGTTTACTTAAAAGATCGTCTACTTGTTATAAGGTGCTGACTACCTTTCTCCCTATACTTTTGATTATAAAAAGCTTTAAGAACATTCAAGTTAGGAAATAACAAATATAAACTTTCTTAACCAAGTTCGTTAGACATATGGTTAAGCATTAAACCTTTTTATACTCGGGTTAATAATCATTTTGTTAGCCAATCCTCACAAGGCTAAAATCTAGTTGTCATAGACAAACAACTTGGAAATCAAGCATATAGCCGGAGTCTTTCGACCTATATCCGGACTAGTATGATGATCAAATGGTTATTAAAGAATCCGGGTATAAAAACATCAAGCTTATATTTAGTAAATTCCAAAATTCAACAGTTTATCCAAGTTTAATCCATATCACCCATATATTTCCTAACCAAACATGTTAGTCTACTCTATATTGATAAGAACAACACACAAAACAAGTATGATTGATTCAAAAGTCATGATATAGAAATAAAGAAACATGTTCATACCAAAATTAAGTAGCAAATATTGCTCCTGCTTACAAGGTATTACTTTGAACGAAAGATTACAACGACTTGCAACTTCAACTATAGTAACAATAACAACTTCTAACACCACCTTCTAAGATCAAATAGTACTTCCCTTCCACTAAAACATGGAATGTGATGAAGAACAAGATTTGTTCTTCAACAATTCCCTAACTAGTGATTGTAGGTGTAGTGAAGAGAAGAATGATTGAATTGATGCTTTGAGGAGCAAATTTCATCCTCTATTTGTAGCTAAACTCTCATCATTAGTTGGAGGAGTTAAGGCGAAGCCCAAGATTTTCTCAATAATGGCAACATAATGAATTTATGTTGTAACATTAGGAAAGTGCGTCGCACTTCAGAAATTGTGCGCCGCACTTGGTGCTGAATTAAATGGCATTCATTTCGTTTAGAAGTCACAAAATAAATTGTGCGCCACACTTTGGCTTTAATCATTAACTCCTCCATGGATCTCTTCTAGATTCTTCTTGTAACGACCGTTAGTGCAATAAACTGTATTTCTTTGCATCGTTAGTCCTTTTCTTCATTTTTGGTCCTGATATGAATATTACACAACAAACAAGAAAACTTTGCAATATTTCATGCGTTAACATATATATTTAGTGTATTTTCGAGGGATATTTTATGTTTATTTGAAGCTTTATCAAATCCCCTCATACTTAGCTTATTGCTTGCCCTCAAGCAATCAAAGCGAAAGAATTTCGTTTGGTAAAACAAATTTATGATCACAAGCATAGATAATGCGACAAAGCAATTCATGAATTTTTATAGATAAGATTCTTTTTCACTCTTGCGTCGATTTGTGTAAAAGTAGATTAGTAAAACGGAAAAGTCATTCATCCGCGCAGTCCCATTATATATTCAAATTACCATAGGCTTGTACAAGAAACTAAATTTCACCGACATGGCGTAAGCACCAAACATAAAACTCAAAAGAGGTAATAACTATTTTAGTGATAATACTTAATATTTGTAAAAAAGGTTTATAAGTTAAATCATAACCTACTATAATCCTAATTTAACCAACAATTCTCTCATATATTCGTCATTTTTTTAATATACTGTCTCATAGGTTGGAAACTTGCTTCCCCCATACTTAAGATAAGCACACTTCTTTGCATATATTAACAACATTTAAGCTCTTCAATTTGGACGGATAAATTTTCAGATAATTTAATTAAAAATCTTTTCGAACAAAATTATTGGTTACTTATATTTATATTTTTATCACCTCTTAATCAATAAAATGTTTATAAACATGCGAACGTATTCCTACGAGTGGCTCATAAAGATTTCAAGCACAAGTTTTAGAATTAACAAAACTCCGGCACACTCATACAATTTAAAACGATACCAATACTCCAGAAAAGGCGACAAAACTACATATACACAGCCGTAACGACGGATGAGATATCTGCAGTTGCTCACTCCTTAACTCGAGAAAGCAAGATAAAAATCATCTGTGGGGGGGGTATCAAAGATGGATACCGGCAATTCTTAAGAATCTAAACCTTACAATTTTTTCTGGGTGTATAAATATGCAAGTTATGTTGATCATCCAGAGTCAGAATTGCTTAAAATGTTATCAATAAAATGAATTTTTCAAAAATATCTTTAAAAAATTTTTTTCCTCAACTTAAGAATTTTTCCAGTTATTCATGTCCCAAATACTTAATATGAGCATTTTCCTCAATGTGAAAATATTATAGAGAAAGATAAAATGGAAAAGTGAAATAATACTTTTCAATTATGATCGATATTCTGAATCTTTTTCTTCGCGCCAATTCGTCTCGCGCCTTTTCTTCCTTTACCTGTTACGAATGTAGACATTGCATAGCACACAAAAAGTAATAATATTCCTAATAGATTAATAATATAAAGTACGATAATATTGTTTTTAAATGCCAGCAGAGGCATTTTACACACAATAATAATAATAATAAATGTTTTGAAATTGTTTATTTTTTAAAACACACGTGACCCAAACATGCGGTCACATAACCAACTCGTGTCATCTTGACACTACTCGTCATCATCCTGCTGCTGCTGCGATGGCTGGTATTGTGGTGGCGAAGGTGGGTACTGCTGATAATATTGGTCATACTGCGGCTGAGCATAGCCAAGCGGGTTGTAAGCTCACTGTAGTGGAACACTATAAACCCCAGCCATATGCTCAAACACTACATGATACCTGTCCCGGTGATATGAGTGCCTATACTCCATCCGCTCTATCGCATCCTGGCATATCTCCATCCTACCCATCCTATCATATAAATCCTGCATAGATGCTCTCGGAGGTCTAGGAATACCAACTCTAGGCACACCTGGCTGTGGATCTTCGAGAATAAGTTTACCCTCAGAGTCGATCAAATCTCTAAGTGTAATCGTATCCAAATCCCTACAATAAATTGGAGCACTTAAGATCCTCAACACATCCTCTGTCAACACCCTGCACTTCCTAGCAAGCTTTGAGATAAACTGACCACAACAAATTTGACTCTCTTTCTAAGTCCCATCTCTTTTCCTCTTCATCCATCTCGCAATCACCCAAGCTACATTTTCATACCTATTTTGGTGTCTTGCATCAAACATACTCAGAAGCCATAACTCATTTTTTTGCACCTTATCATACCTAGTCGTCCTTTGACACAAACCATAAGTGATCATTTTGTGGATCATCCTCAAAATTGGGTTCCTAATAGTAGAGGTATGACTCCTAGACAAACTAAGGTTATCCTCTCGACTAATGCTCAACCAATAATCTTGAGCATTAAAATTATCATCATTACATAAACCTCCTTCAAAGTAAACATTAAAACCATCTTCTTCTAGCTCAACTGCTTGATACAATCACAATCTTTGAGCAAACTCCAACAAAGTCAAACTGTGAGCACGTCCACCAAGTCTAAACTTAATGATCTTCTTTGACTGCAATTCATCATCAGCACACACTTCATCAAACTCATAAGTAGAATAAAACTCATGGCAAAGCTCGGCGTAAATTGGCTCATTGATATTAAAAGCTCTAATCCAAGCCACTGAAGTAAATATCTCTTCATCCGATTCAGCTTCACGCACCCTAATTCTTAACATGTCATCAATTTCTCCATCACAACCCATTTGGTTTAGCACATCCCAGTTTACGATACAAGGCGAGTAAATGTGTCTAAGAAGCAATTGGGCCAATTTAGTGTTGTATCAAGACTTTGCATCTCTGTTACATCCTTCCCATAGCAAGAACTCATGATGAACTTATGGAAGCAATACCTCTTCTACTGTTTCGTGTTATCTTAGGCGTTTGGATCATGATGATTTGGCTTCTCCATCGTGTGTTCCTAAAGTCTACACATAAAAAACAATCAACAATAAAGTTATAGTTATGTTAGAAATCATTTAGCATGATTGGTGAGTGTTTTTATGGTTTTTTAGAACATTCTGTAACTTTCTAATGTAGAAAGAGAGGCGCACTTCCCTGAAGTGCGGCGTACTTTCTGGAAAAAGGGCAAAGTGCGACGGTTTTAGGGCAAAACCAACGTACTTTCTGGGCTGAAAAAGAATAATTTCAAACTTTTATGATTTTTTAATAATTAATTTTAATTATAAATTCATAATATGAACAGTGCACTATTAGATTTAATCAATATCAAGCATGCATGAGTTAAACAACTCCTAATTATCATAATTCTAAGGGTTAATTGCTCATATAAAACATGGATTAAAGTTTTCCTAATCTAATTATACTTAGCCCTTATAATCAAGAGTTTAAACAAATTAATGATAAACAATTCTAAGGAATGAAATTAACATACCCTAGGCATGATTAGAAGGTTGATGGATTGATTTTTGACACTTTTCCCTTGTTTTTGTGAAAAATCCGGCGGTTTTGTGTTTGAGTGTGTGTTTTTTTATAATAATGCCTCAGAATCGTGTTTGGTAAGTTTATTTATGAAAAACTGCCTTGAAGTGTGGCGCACTTTCCAGAAGTGCGACGTACTTCCCTTATTTATATTTTTTATTACTGATATTATTCAATCTTACATTACACGCATACTTTAAACATAAACTCAATCCATCACATTAACTTAATATTAATATATATATTGGATTAATATCCGAACATCAAAATGTAATCCATTATGGATTTATACATATGGTTTTAATTTTTAAAACATAACATAAAAAGTAAAAACGGGAGTATATAGCTACTCCTTTATTCTAAGTTGTTCTCGTACTTTTATTCCATAAACCAGTTGGGTGACATGATGTCACTTAACTTGTGGTAATTCGATAATTTCCGGTCCGTTTTCTTTGTTCTGATACCTTGTAGATAGATGTTCCCGTATGGATCAGTTAGTCTTATTTCCGTACGCCACTGTCCTGTTTCTTCTTCTTCATTAGTGTAGCATCCCTTATGATCAGGTTTCTAGTTGACGTGTTTTAATGGCACGGGTAATGATCCAAGAAAACTAACTGCTTTCTTCCAAACACTAATTTTTCGGAACGGGTTAGTTACTGTTTGTATAGCTGATAAATGATCTTCCAGATTGGTACAGTTTAGATATGGAGCAGGCTTCGGGCCATATGTCAGTGCTCTAAACTTATTTCTCTTAATCACATATTCCTCCTCATCATCACTATCACTCTCAGCTGTTCTTAGAACATCGAATCTCGCAACTCAGAAGGTTTGATGTCAGACTCCATCAAAGGTTGAGAAAAGTCTCTCCGGGGTGTTAAGTATGCTTCCCATCATATAAAGGAATCCTCGACCAACCACTATTGGTGCATTACGGTCGATTGGTATGTCTAAGACAAGGAATTTTGCAATCATGGTAGTTACACCTACTAGACAAAGAACGTTAGAGAGTTTTCCCATAGCTTCTGCCTAGGTATGGTTTATCATTGTGATTCCCCTATCAATCTTCTTCATATCTTCTCTTCCTAATGTTTCAAAGATTCTATAAAGCATGGTGTTAATGTCTGACATAATATCCGCCAATGCATTTTTGTTAACTTTCCCCTCCAATCTGATAGGAAATATGAATGCATTGGGATCGTCTTTCTCTTTCAATGCTTCACCTTTAATCCTTTTTACCGCTTCTTCATCTTCTTTCACAGTCTTTCCATCTAATTCTACCTTATCTTTCTAGATCTCATCTAGTATCTTCTTATATTTGTCATGGTAGGCCATTATCTTGATTACATGCCTCTCTTCTTCTAATAGAGCAAAATTTTGGCTGATCCTAATCGCCAATGCCTCTTATTCCGCCTCTTCTTGAGTTAAATGTCTCCCAGCTGATAAAGATGTCCCAATGTCTTGATAGAATAAATTAAGGTTCTCCATTGCTCTCTTTTTGTTACGGTTGCTCTTCCCTATCTTTCATACAAATGGAGGAAGTTCTTCTCCAAACTTTGGCACATCATCAATATTGAAATCAAGTAATTGATCCCAATCGTCTAAGCTTATTACTGTTTCCTCATAATCATCCTTAATTGGATCCGGTTTGGGATAAATGGTGATCACCCGGTTACCGAAATCAATAACTCCTTTAGCTAGTCTTAGGAATGATCTTCCCAAAATAACTCCAGGCTCAAAATCATCTTCTTTAGGGTTTATGATGAACTTCACAAAGTAGAGCTCTCCTTTTAAAGCAACATTGAGCTCTTTCTTAACCAACTTTTTTCCTTTCTTCACCTCATAGTCCAAACACAACTTAACCCCAAATTCATTCGATATTAGGTTCTCATCAAATGCTAAGTTAACTTCACCATCATATGCTTCCAAACCATTCACGATGCATGGTGCGATGTACTGCTCACTAATTTCATCCGTCTCCATCCTGTAGAAACTGAATACGTTCATGACTTTCTTTCCTTTACTTCCGGCCGTGTCTTGATATTCTAGAGAATTCTAATCTCCTGATCCTTCAATTTTATCACTCGAGATTACGATCACATCGTCTCCTAAGCAAATCTTTCTGAGACTTGAATTTGGGTCCATAATTCTTATAGAATAAAACATCATTAAAACAATTATTAGTGGGTTAGTTAAAACAAATAACAATAGTTTTTTACACTTAAAAATTATTAATAAACAGATCAAATTTTTCAATGCAAACAACTTTTGTTCAAAAATGGAGAAATAGTCATTCTGTTTGATTTCAGGCAAAAAAGTGCGGCACACTTCAAAAGAAGTACGGCGTACTTTATAAGTTTTAAAGCTTTTATAATTTATAATTTTAGTATTTTTATTTTTATTATTTTTTATATTTCCTAAATATCTATTGAAGATGGTAATTATCAGGTTTTTAAACTTATTTATCATCATTTTATTTCTATAATTTTTCTCAATTCTTTTAAAATTTCATTTTTATTTTTATTTTGCAAGGAATTAAAACTCAATAAGCTACAACTAGCAACTAACAAACAAACATAGATATTTTCATTTCTTAATTCTTTTTGATTTTTTTATTTTAATGCACAATATGCTATAATACAAGATGTTGACAATTATGAATACAAGGAATAAATTCCACATTTCCAAAATGGTCAAATTACAGTTTATGGTTTTTGGGGTTTGGTGTTTTGGTGTTCTTCTCTCTTAAAACTAGTTCTGTTTTGTAAAAGGGGCCGGAGGTGCGGCGTACTTGGTATAAGTACGGCGTACATTCTGAATTTTGCAGAAAAACCGGCGCACAAATGTTTGTGCGGCGCACTTTCTGAAGAAATTTTGGTCAGTTTGCCAGAAAACTGTACGGCGAGTTTGAAAATTTTTGGTTTGTAAAATTATAATGACTAATTCAAGAATAAAAACAATCCCCAATAGCGGCGCCAAAAACTTTGATGTGTTTCAAAAGCTTTAAATTTATAATACTAGAATTACTGGTTAATAGACGGAAACACATAAGTATAAGTATAACCCACGTATATAGTATACTCTTTTTAGGTAAGACCAGGTCGTTCCACGAGATTGGGTATTATTAGAAAAAGTCGATAATATTACGAAAAAGGGTTATCATATAGACTGTCACGGATCTAAAGATAATAATTAAAATTCAAGATATAAAGGGCATGTTTGGTTAAGGAACAAGAAACATTATGGATAAACTTGAGTAGATGAATGATTCACGAATGAAATTAGAATCAATTTAAGAATGTTTAGTTATTAGAATGATCATCTATTGTTCATAATGAAAAACCCTTTCGGCCTTTATCTTTTATTATGAAAATGCTTTAAGTGCGATTCGTGTTTGATAATGAGTAATATAAACTTGCTAAACCAAGTTCGTTAGACATGTGGTTTAGCGTTAAACCCTTTTGTACTTGGGTTAATGCTCGTTTACTTAGCCAATCCTCACAAGGCTAAGGTCTAGTTGTCGTAGACAAACAACTTGGAAATCAATCACTTAACCGGAGTCTTTCGACCTATATCTGGGATAAGTGGTGATCAAACGAAGATTAAAAAATACAAGTTCAAAAGCATCAAGCTTATATTGTTCATATCAAAAGTGCATTCAAAAGTCAAGTTTGATCCATAATAATCATGTAGCTCCTAACCAAACATGTTAATCTACTCAACAATCATAATAACAACACATCTAACAATCATGATAAATCCAACATTCATATTATCACAGGATATAAATATGTTTTTACCAAATTCCAAGAGTAGATGTTCCAAATCTTACAATGCCTTCCAAGAATAAAGTAACAATTGACTGTAATAACACTAGCAATTCTAACTTCCTGAGATTTTACTTCCTACCCGGAAAGTGATGAAGGTGATGGTTAACCTTCAAAAACTTCCTTAGAACTACTAAAACAACCTAGAATTGATGATTGATGATTGAAAGATGAGAATGGGATGATTTTGCTCCAAAATTCATGTCCTATTTATAGCTGAGGATGGGTCATCAGTTGCTGAATTAAGGGGAGTAAAGAGTTGCATAATCATTGCAATCATTTATGATTTGAGAGTAACTGTCAGGAAAGTGCGCCACACTTTAGAAATTGTGCGCCGCACTTAGTGATTAATTAAATGGCATTTACTTCGTTTGGAAGTACGCCGCACAATATAAATTGTGCACCGCACTTTTTCCTTCTTCATTAATTTCTCCTTGGATTCTCTTCTAGATTCTTCTTGTAACGACCATTAGTGCATTTAACTGGATTTATTTGCATCGTGAGTCCTTTTCGTCACTTTTGGTCCTGAAATGAATATTACACAACAAACAAGAAAACATTGCAATATTTCGTGCGTTAACATATATATTTAATGTATTTTTTAGGGATATTTTATGTATATTTGGAGCAATATCAGACCCCTACCTGACAAAGAACGTTTGTGAGTATCCATATAGCTTCTGCCTGAGTATGGTTTATCATCGTGATTCCTCTATCAACCTTCTTCATTTCCTCTCTTCCTAACTGTTCATAGATCCAGTAAGGCATAGTATTTATATCCGACCCAGTATCTGCTAACGCATTTTTGTTAACCTGTCCCTCCAATCTGATGGGAAATATGAATGCTCCAGGGTCGTCTTTTTCTTTTAATGCCTCACCTTTAATCCTTTTTACTGCTTCATCTTCTTCTTTTACAATCTTTCCATCTAACTCTACCTTATCTTTCTAAATTTCATCGAGAATTTTGTTGTATTTGTCATGATAAGCCATTGTCTCGATTACAGGCCTTACTTCCTCTAATAAAGCAAACTTTTGGCTTATTCTCATTGACAATGCTTCTTTTGCTGCTTCTTCTTGAGTTAAATGACCACCAGCTGATGAAGATGTTCCTATATCTTGATAAAATAAACTCAGATTCTCTATTGATTTCTTTTTGTTACGGTTGCTTTTCCCCATTTTGCACACAAATGGTGGAAGTTCTTCTTTACCCAACAGTGGTATATCATATATGTTAAAATCAAGCAAATGGTCCCAATCATCATTGCTCTTTTCTTCTTCTTTAGTTTCTTCCAAGAATGGATCAATATCAAGGTATATTGTGATAGTTCCAGCCCCGCAATTAGTAATTGCTTTGGTCATACGTAGGAATGATCTTTCGAAAATCACCCCAAGTTCAACATCATCTTCTTTTGGGTTGATAATGTGCTTCACAAAATAGATTTCACCTCTTAGTGCAACAATGAGTTCTTTTTTAACCACTTTGTTTCCTCTTTTAACTTCATGTTCCAGGCATAACTTTACTACATATTCGTTTGAGATCATGTTCTACTCTACTCCAAGATTAATCTGACCATCATAAGCTTCCAGCCCATTGACAAAATAAAGAGCCAGGAATCTATCGCTAACTTCTTCTGTATCCATCTGGTAAAAAACCATAGCCTTCGTTTCCTTCATTTGTCCACTGTTAGCAGTGTCTTGAAATTTTGGAGAATTCCAGTCTTCGGATCCTTCAACCTTGTCACTCAAAATTTCAACAATGTTTTCTCCTAAGCAAATTTTTCCAAGACTCAAATTTGGATCCATAACTCTTATAAAATAAGAAAACATTAAAACAACCATTAGTGGGTTAGTTAAAACAAATAACAATACCTTTTTATATTTACACATTATCAATAAACAAATAGCATTTTTAAATTCAAGCAATTCTCGTTCAAAAACGAAGAAACAAGCATTATGTTTGGTTTCAGCCAAGAAAGTGCGGCGCACTTTAGAAAAAGTGCGACGTACTTTCTAAGTTTTAATACTTTTGAAAATTTTAATTTTAGCATTTTTATGTTTCTTATTTTTATTATTTCCTAAATATCTATTAAACATAGCAAATATCAAGTTTTTAAGCACATTCATCATCAGATAAAATTCTTTAATTCTTTTGAAGTTTTAATCTTTATATTTATTCTGCATGAGATCAAAGTCAAATAAGCAACACTTAGCAAAGAATAGACATGTGTAAGCATTTAGAATTTTAAATAAGTAAGCTAACAAATAGTTCTTTTTGGTTTTTTTTCATTTTAATGTACGAATTAGGATAATACAAGATTTTGACTATTATGAACACAAGGAATAAATTTCACATTTTCAAAAGGTAAATTACAGCTTATGGGTTTTGAGGTCTTTGGTTTTGATGTTCTTTTCCTTTGAAAAATTGGTTATGTTTGTAAAAGGGGCAAGAAGTGCAGCGTACTTTGTAAAAGTACGGCGTACTTCTGTAATTTGCAGAAAAACTGGCGCACAATGGTTATGTACGACGCCCTTATGGTAAAAAAAATTGGTTCAGTTTGCCAGAAAACTGTATGGCGATTTTGAAAATTTTAGTTTGTAATATAATAATGACTAATTCAAGAATGAAATCAATCCCCGGCAATGGCGCCAAAAACTTTGATGTGTTATAAAAGCTTTAAATTTATAATTATAGTTTTATCCAATTCCCATCTAACACACTGGTAAAGTATAAACCCCCGTTTATTGTATAGGTTTAGGGTAAGACCAGGTCATTCCACAGGATTGGTTATTCTTAGAAAAGGGTCGATTATATTACGAAAGGGTTTATCTAATAGACTGTCACGATCTAAAGATAATGATTCAAATTTAAGATATAAAATGATGTTTGTTTAGGGAAGGAGAACAAATATGGATAAACTTAGATGGATAATGGGTTCAAGAATTAAAATATAATCAATTAAAGAAACGGTTAGTTTACTAAAATGATCGTCTATTTATTATAATCAAAAATCCTTTCGACCTTTACTTTTGATTACAAAAATGCCTTGAGTTCGATTCATGTTTGGAAAATAGAAATATGGACATTCTTAACCAAGTTCGTTAGACATGAGGTTAAGCGTTAAACCTTTTTATCCTTGGTTAGTGATCATTTTATTAGCCAATCCTCATAAGGCTAAAATGTAGTTGTCAACGACAAACAACTGTGAAATCGAACATATAGCCGGAGTCTTTCGACCTACATCCGGACTAGTATGATGATCAAATGATGATTAAGAAATCCGAGTATAAAAACATCAAGTTCATACTAATAACTTCCAAATTCATTAGTTTATCCGAGTTAGATCCATAATTCCCTCATATTCCCAAAACAAACATGTTAAACTACTACATATTCATAGAATCAAAACACATAATAAGTAAGTTAGATTTAGAAAACATAACACATAAGAAGAGAAACATGTTTATACCGATTCCAATAGCAAATTATATTGATTTTCAAGAGTTTTCCTTCGAACAATGATCCTAACAACCCAAAAATTCAACTCCAAACTATAAACAACTCTGTCACAGCCCTTAATAGCTTGAATTACTCTTCCTTAGATGATTACAACCTAGGAATTGTGATGAAGAACAAGGTAATTCGTTAATAATTCCACTAAAACTATTCTAAATCTAAGATAAAGATGATTTGAGAGTGAGAAGTATTGAAAAAGGACGATTTGAGCCCTGAAATTCGAGCTCTATTTATACACAATCTTGAGGTATTAGTTGGGAAAGGGTGGCAAGCCAAAGGTTTCCCAATAATGGCAATCATTGTGATTTTTGAGTAACTGAAGGTAAAGTGCGCCGCACAATGAAAATTGCGCGCCGTACTTTGCGTTGAATTAATTTGCATTTAATCCGCTTCAAAGTACGCCACATAATAAGAATGGTGCGCCGCACTTTTGTCTCGTTCATTAACTCTTCCTTATATTCTCTTCTAGATCCTTCTCATAACGACCGTTAGTGTATTTAACAGAATTTTTTTGCATGTTTAGTCCTTTTCTTCATTCTTGGTCCTGAAATGAATATTACACAGCAAACAACCAAACTTTGCAATATTTCATGCATTAACATATCTTTTTCATGTATTTTCGAGGGATGTTTTATGTATATTTGGAGCATTATCACAATCTCCAAAAAGGAAATATCTCTATCAAAAAAGTCTCGTTCGTCAAGAATATTCGTCGACATTCTTACTAGAACCCCTTAAACGTGAATTGGTTAACATGATTCGTCTTGGTTTAGGAATGATGGAACACATTCCATAAATCGATCTTTTCTTTGGGAGGTGTTTACATGACCTTTTCTAGTCGTTTTAGGTTTGAAAATTTGAAATTCAAAATGTTTATTTTGAATAAAACATTTCTTTTAAATGTAGAAAATGTTTTGTAAGTTTATAAACATGTTTACAACATTTTATAAAAGTTTGAGGTTGAATAAAAATTTCCTTTGATCATAAATCTATTAAGCATTTATTTATTCATACATTTAAGTGATGTAATTGTTGAAATGAGAATTTACTACTAAATACTTGTTTACGTTTAATTTTACGTTGAACGTTTTTATATTTTGTGATTATCAAAACGTAAAGATGTGAAAAAATAATATTAATGTTTTTAGGCATTATATTTTATCAACATATCTCATGAACATCATTCAAAATATTCAATTAATGAGTATTTTCGACATGTTTGGATGAGCAAAATTAAATTAAGGAGTGTTTGGGTTAACTCATAAGTTTTTGTTTTAGAGTCGAGTAAGCCGCAACTCCATATTTGTTGCATATAGGCACACACTAGGCACAAATTCTTATTACCAATAAGAGTTCTCAATAATAAAACTCCATATTATTTTCTTTTTAGGTGACAATGCCTCGAGTAACTGGGTCTAATCACCAAAACGTTAAATATTTCGCAATGGCAAGCTTTTTGGCGGTGTAGTTGGCACCGTAATGTCCCCCGGTGGGTCCACAATGGCAAGCTGTGAGGATGTCAACAGCTTCTTGGCCTGCAACACACCGCCGGATCATTTGATCCGCACATATTTTGAACAAATAGGGGTCGTCCCAAAAGTAGTGTTTAACATCCTTGAAAAACTTGTTCTTTTGCTGGGACGACATCCCTTTAACAATGAAATTCCCCGCGTGGTAATTTGCATAATCGGCAAACCACGGGGTACTTGAATCACCACGAGAAGTCACCATATTAAGTGTCTCGAGAGGGAATTTTTCATTCACCTTTTTTGGGTCGAGCACATTTTCATACGGATTTTCTAATCGGGAAAGATGACCGGCCGCGAGATTCTCGGCTCCTTTTGTGTCAATTACTTTGAATGTGAACTCTTGAAGGAGGAGAACCCACCGGAGCAATCTCGCCTTGGAATCTTTTTTAGCAAAGAGATATTTTAGTGCATAGTGATCTGTATACACTATGCTTTTGTTCAAGATGAGGTAAGACCGAAATTTTTCGAAGGCATATACCACGGCTAACATTTCTTTCTCCGTCGTGGTGTAATGCGACTCCGCCTTGTTCATTGTTTTACTAGCATAGTGTATAGGCCTAAAGTGCTTTTCATGACGTTGCCTCAAGACTGCACCTATGGCAAAGTCGCTTGCATCGCACATAAGCTCAAAGGGTAGGTCTCAGTCTGGGGCAATTAAGATTGGAGCTTCAGTAAGTTTTTTCTTTAACATTTCAAAAGCTTGAATACATTCATCGGAGAATATGAACGGAGTATTCTTCTCAAGAAGATGAGTCATCGGTTGGGAAATTTTGGAGAAATCCTTAATGAACCGTCGGTAGAAACCGGCATGACCGAGAAAACTCCGAACACCCTTAACGGTGGTGGGATGAGGTAACTTAGCAATCACATCGACTTTGGCCTTATCGACCTCAATCCCTTTTTTGGAAATCTTATGGCCAAGCACAATGCCTTTCTTAACCATGAAATAACTCTTTTCCCAATTAAGACAAAGATTGGTGTCTTCACACCTTTGAAGCATCTTGTCTACATGAGAGAGGCAATTTTTGAATGAATTCCCAAAGACTGAAAAGTCTTCCATGAAGACTTCCATTGTTTTTTCAATCATATCATGAAAGATAGCCATCATACACCTTTGGAATGTACCCAGTGCATTGTATAAGCCAAAAGGCATGCGACGGTAGGCGAACGTTCCATAAGGACACGTGAATGTTGTCTTTTCTTGATCATGAGGGTCGATCGGTACGCAATGTATGGGGCTTACCTAAGGACTATCCGAGATCGGGTAAATTAATCCAGCGTCAAGAAGTTTTTCAACCTCCTTTTTGATGACATCGTGGATATTTGGATTCACCCGTCTTTGGTGTTGAACCGCCAGTTTGTAGTCCTCTTCTATAAGAATCTTGTGAGTACAAAATTCTGGGTTAATACCTTTGATGTCAGAGAGTTTCCAAGCGATGGCTCGCTTGTGTGACTTCAAAACCATTATGAGAGCGGCTTTTTCCTTGACATTCAAGTCTTTAGCAATTATGACAGGAAACTTGTTGTCACCTTCCAAAAATGCGTATTCGAGATGAGGAGGTAAGTCCTTGAGTTCGACTTCGAGAGGTTCATCAATTGAAGATTTATTAGTTTTAGCTTCACAAACTTTAAGTTCTTTTCGAATTTCAGGCAAATAGTTTTCGTGAGTGGGAGGGGGTAATGATGGATCATCATTGAGAAATGATTCAAGAAGAAGAATATCCCCCTCTGGGTCATAATAAGAGTCATCAACTTCCGGTGAAGTTTGATCATCTTCAAGAGCAAGGAAAGCATCGACTTCCTCAAGAAGAAAATCACTATCCTCGAAGGGATTGAGAGTCGGAGAAGAGGTAGAAACGATCGGGTCATAATAAGGAGTGGGATTGCCACTTACGATCACATCGGAGAAACCGAGAACTTCTTGAGAATACTCCTCACAAGCCATTTCAATGACGTCGATTCGGTTAACCGAATTATCATCATAATTAGAGGAGTATCTCGAAGTTTGATCAAGATTGAATGTTATGGCTTCTTTTCCAACACGGAGAGTTAATTCACCTTCGTACACATCAATTAAAGCACGTCCGGTCTTTAAGAAAGATCTTCTGAGAATTAGGGGGACTCGGGGATCGGCATTAAAGTCTACGACTACAAAGTCGGCCGGGAATTTGAACTTTCCTACTTTTAGGTAGACATCTTCGGCGATCCCGATCGGTTGGGTAATCGAACGATCCACAAGTTCAATAGTCATACAAGTAGGAGTAAGCTCTGGAAGAGAAAGCTTTTTCCACACGGATAATGGCATGAGATTTATGCTAGCGCCAAGATTGGCCAAGGCTAAGCACTCTCCATTCCAGGAAAATCACATGGTATGAGAAATTTGCCGGGGTCTCTAAGTTTTTTGGGTAACTTGTTGAGGATGACCGCCGAGCAATGCTCACTCAAAGGAGTTCTAGCCATTTCACTTAATTTTTCTTTATTTCCAATTAAAGCTTTAAGTGTCGAGGCAAATTTTAGCATGAGAATCAAAGCATCCATGAGGCTAATTTTGAAACTCAAATCTTTAAAGATTTCATTGAATTTCTCAATTTGGTCGTTAGCTTTTTCACGGCGCCTTTCATCATTACATCTCGAAGGATATGGAATTGCCGGTTTTAAGTTAGGCATCGGAGCACTAACGGGAGCAACAACGGGCTCAGAATTTGGTACTTGGGATTGAATTTGGACAACCAGAGGTTGTACGTCTTTGGTACTTCCATTATTAGTAGGAGGCACCGTGTCCTTTGACCCCTCGGTTTCACGTTCCACTACTTTAGGAGGAGAAGAAGAAGTAGTAGGAATCGTGGGTCCTTGATAAGCAACACCGCTTTGGGTGGTAATACCCTTCAAATCTACCTTCGGGTTAGTATTGCTATTACTAGGGAGTGTCCCTGAACCTGAAGTAGAAGCGGTATTGGAATTCACGAATTTGGAAAGCATGTCCGTTAAATTGGTCAATTGATTTTGCAAGTTTTGGTTTTGGTCTTGCATGTTCCTCATAACCGCATCATTAGCCTTGACGTAGCTTTCAAAATCGGTCTTTGTCACACCTTGTGTTTGTGGAGCCGGAGCTTGGTAAGGTGGAGCTTGGTGAACCGGGGGTTGATTAATCGGTGGTCGATAAATTTGGCCTTGGTTGTAGTTATTTCTGTGGTTTTGGTTGTAACAGTTTTGGTTAATACCTTGGTTTTGTTGAACGGGAGGAAAACCGGGAGGTCGAATCTGATTAGCAATCGAGGCTCGGTAACCGGTATTTCCTTGATTGAAATTATCTGCGGCGGCTTAGGAAACGTACTCTTAAATATTGTCACGATAAACATTGCCATCGGTGGCGGGACAATTTCGGTAAGAATGAGCTCCACCACAAGTAACACAACTTTCCTCGGTCGCTTTTACGGGAGCGGGAGCTTGGGTTTGGTTTTTCTTATCGAGAAGTAAGGCTTTCACCATATCTTTAAGTTCGGCAACATCGGGAGAAATACCGGGGGTAGAAGAGCTCGAACTCACTTTGGTAACAACCGGTTTGTTACGTGAATTACGAACTTTGGATTTGCTCTTGATGATTCTTAGGCAATCACGGGGCATTTTATCCAAAAAGTTACCACCTGCGGCTAAATTCAACGAATCTTGATCATTAGAGTTCAAAGCATTATAGAATGTATCGAGTTGATGTAACTCCGAAAATCCATGATGTGGGCATGCCCGAAGAAGTACATTGAATCGGTCCCATGCCTCGTAGAAAGTTTCATCAAATCGTTGTTGAAATCTCGTGATTTCATTTAGAAGATTTGTTGTTTTAGAAGGTGGGAAGAATTTGTTGATGAATTTCGAAACAAGATCATCCCATGTGAGAATCGATCAAGGGGGTTCTTTTTCAAGCCAAATCCGGGAGGCACCCTCGAGAGAAAATGGGAATAGCATAAGTTTTACCGATGTACTCGGGACATTCGGGAACTTCATCATAGAAGTGATCTTGTTGAAATAACGGATGTGAGCATGAGGGTGGTCTTCTTTGTCATGTCCGAAGAATTGTTTGTTTTGAACGAGGGTAAGCAAACCGTGCTTAAGCTCAAAGTTGTCCGCGGTGATCTCAGGCACAACGATGGCATCCTCGTAACCCACGGTGGGTGCTTCGAGCAATTGAGCCATAGTACGAGTATCATCCATCGTAACAACGACAATAGGTTGATTTTTAATTGGTTCTACAAGATTAAAAGGTTCAACAAAAGTCGGATTGACTTGTTGTTGTTGACGGTTAGAATTACGAGATTAAGAACGAGTGCACATGCACTAAAATTAAAAAGAAAATTTATACTAATTTTTTGGTTTTTTTATTTTTTTTATTTTTTTTGGTTTTTCAACAATGTATTCACAATAAATTTTAAATACGGACAATGAGATAAGACACTTAAACCTAATAATCAACTCGCTTCTCGGTAACTCTTCAAAAGAAAACGCACAAAGGAGTTTGTTTAACTTTAAAAGGTGAGCCATACGTCGCGAGAGACACAAAAGGTAAGTTTTTTTCTTTGGTTTGGGAACTTATTAATGGATAATACTTCAGTTGAAAGTATTATATGTTGGTGTTCTTTTACCAACTTGATAATTTTTTATTTCTTTTTATAGATAATGTTTTTATATTTTTGGTTTTTCTTGTTTTTATATTATAATTATACTAAATAAAAGAAAAAAATCTTTTTGTATTTTTTTTATAAGAAAATAAACAAAATAACTTCACACGGAAGGATCTTCAAACACAAGTTTTCAAACGGCTTCAACAATCGTCTACAATCCTCCCCGGCAACGGCGCCAAAGATTTGATCAATTATGATTATACCTCCTTTTTGATATATATATAAATAAATATAATTATATAAAATATACTTATAAATATATAAATAACAGGGGGGTAAGAATCAAAAAATCACAATTATAGTAATCCGGGAGTATGATTCCCGGGTTGTTTCCCCAACGAGGAATGCAATGGAAAGCCGAGAGTCGTTTTGAGAATCGAAGCTTGAATGGAACAAGATTATGATTGGTTTTCTAAAACTATGAAAAAATTAAGGCAAAAACTTAAAAACACTTAAGGGAAGACAAATTTTAACTAAGAACGCAAAACGGGGATTCTAAACGGGACATAAAAACCCTAAATTATCAAAATTAAGTCCTAAGATGATCTTTTTGGTTTTTATAAGTCTTAATTGACTAAAAAGCTAGAACAAAGAAAACTAGACCAAAAACGAAGGAGACTAGGGCCTAAAAATTCTAAAAACGTGAACGGGATTCAATCATGTTCTTTAAAAAACAAAATTTTGCAATTTTAACCCTACAAAAGCAAATCTAATTTTCCTAGGTCCTAAATGTTAAAAGAAATTTTTTAAAAAAGAATTATATTTTTTTGACTTTTTTCTAATTTTTTTATGAATTAAAAACGATTTTAATGAAATTAAATGTTTAAAAATACTAACCTATTTATAAAAATTCTAAAAAAATCATGAAAAGTAGCTTGAACAGTGTAGAATCTAAGAAAAATAAGCTTGTGAAAACAGCTTATCAAATAAGCAGAGAAATAAGCTAAAAATGGCTTATAAACCAAACTGGCTAAAATGACTATAAAGATTAGATTTTGCAAACAATAATCGAAAAAGACCCCAAGGCAAGTGGTAGAGTGTGTGTTGTGTAAAACGTTTGGGTGTGGGGTTGAGGTCCCGGGTTCGAGCCTTGCTCACCCGGGGCTTCCCCTACTCCCAAATGTTTGTGCAAATTCCATTTTTTTACAACTTTTTTTAGGACTGAAAAATAAGCAACTTTTGTAAAATAGCCTTTTTTATAAACAAAAAATAAGCACGCAAATAAGCTAAGAAAGACAAAATAAGCTAAGTTATAGTTAAATACTAAAATGCTAAGTGTTGGGCTTTTTAAGCACAAATAAGCAAATGAAAACTTAAAATAAGCTAAGACAGATAAAAGGACATATCTAAAAAGCACTTAGGAACACAAAATAAGCAAATGCAATAAGCTGATAAGCCAAAATAAGAAAATAGCTTTTTGACCAAAACTGTTAAGCAAAAAGGCCAATAGGGACTTTTCTAGCTTAAAAATAAGCTAGCAAAAGGATCCTTACGGCTTAGTGGCTTATACCACTAAGAAGATTGGCCAAAAAACTATAATAAGCAACAAAGAAAAAGCATTTTGAAATTATATAAGCATTTTGCAATCTTAACAAAACCACACTTTTGAGCTTAAAAATAAGCAAACAAGCAGATCCTTATGGCTTTTTAACCTATAAACAAATTAAGCTTAGACCTCAAAGAACAATAATCAACACTCAAAAAGCATTTTGAAATTCAGGATAAGCAATAATAAGCAAATGAAAAAGCAATTTTTAAATTTTTCAACACTTAGCAGTTTTTTTGACAGTTTTGGTAAAACACAAACCAAACAATGCAGGCTTTAAAGATTTGTTTCTAACTTCTTTTAAAAAATGAATAAACACAAAAACAACACAAAAGCAACAATAAGCAAAGCACAATCAAATAAGCAACTAGAATAAGCTATAACTTAACAGTTTCAAACATGAACCTTTTAAAACCTTAAAAATGAGTTTTACTACTTAAAAACGCGGCGAGAGCGCTCGAGGAGGCGTAGCGCGGGGAGCGGCGCCTAACGGAAAGAAGGAGGCCGCGAGCGAGGGGTCAAGGAAGAAGGCTCAGAGGGATATGGAGGTGTGCGCGATAGAGCTTTTGAGGAGCGGCGGGACGGCGTGCAGCCGCATCGAAGGCGAGTCTCAACTTCGCTTAGCTCTGTCTAGAGGGCTCATATATATTCTATTCTGCGCTGGGTCGTTATATTTCTCTTACGCTTGAGCGCTTTGATGTCCTCTTTGAGATATATTTTGTTTAACTCAGAGTATGTATCTAATATACAGAGTTATACTATCTCTCAAACCAAACAACTGATATATTTCTTCTTTGTTTGCTCTTGTGATGCTATGCTATACATATGTGTTTTATGTTATTTTGTCGTGTACATTGCATAACAAATCATACAAAATAATTAACAACCACATTGCCGGATCGCACAGACCACACAAAAGCAACAATAAGCAAAGCACAATCAAATAAGCAACTAGAATAAGCTATAACTTAACAGTTTCAAACATGAACCTTTTAAAACCTTAAAAATGAGTTTTACTACTTAAAAACTTAAACAAACTAATTTTTAAGACTACTTTAAGCTTAAACTAAACTGACTTAAGTGTCAAATTACAATTTTTACCCACTTTGACCCATTTAAGCAGTTAAACCAAACACCCCTTTAAAACTGTTTTTACCAATTTTAACTTAATAATTTGATTTTTAGTGAACAAACCCTGAATACCAGATTATAAATAGCTTATAACAAGCCCAATGAATAGATTTTAACACTTAAATAAGCATCAACAACAAGATTAAAGATTATGCAATTTCAAAAGCTTAAATAGACAGATTTTAAGATTACTTGCACAAATGACATAGAATCATGAAACAAACATACATAAGCATTAAACAACATTAATAAGCATAAACAAACAAATAAAAACAGGTAATAAGCAATACTAAGCAACTGATAAGCTAAAAATGAAAATAAGCTAAAAATGGAAAAAAAAGGAGTGTACCTTTGATCCTTGCAATAATAATGACACAAAAGGCTCAATAGAGCTTATCAACAAGCTCTAGCTTGTTTACACAAGCCAGTAAATAACATAAGCCCTTCCATTTCAAGCTTATCATCCAAGAGCTTTTTGAGTGATTTTTTTCTTTTTTTAGTTTAAAAAGTGGACTTAGGCACTATAAGTTATTGAAAAACTTATAGTGCTTAAGTCAGAAGCTTTAGTAAGATTTAAAGAAGGTTATGTGAGCTTATGAGAGAGCTTATAAAGAGCTTTTAAAACATAAAGTGAGCTGAAAACTTGAAAACAAATTTAGAAACAAACTTCAAATTTCACTGATTTAAAACATTACAAGGAAAAACAAAAGTACATTAAGCTAATTTAAGACTAAAAATAAGCTGAAAAATATAACTAGGTAAAAAGACTCTCTGTCCAAAGGCTTATAATGAGACCTATTTATACTAAGCTTAAGAATATTCTAGGTCTTATGCTTCTTTGCTGAGAGGTTTTGCAGGTGTGCTTGTTGTGTGAGAGAGGTCTCAAATCAATCTTAGCCGTCCAAATTGAGTGTTCCCCAAGTTGTATGATCAAAGCCCTTAAATCCTTGTCATTTTCCTTGAACGAATGGGGATTGGAGGGATTGCCAAGGTGGCAATTGGTGGGATAAGGTGTGGGGTGTGTAGACAAAGTGGAGAAGAAAGGGGAACAATGTTGGGGGTGAATTTGGCGGGTAGTGAGGATAGACACCCGTTTGGTGTAGGAGACGATGAACAGTTGTTCTCGGGTTATTTTGAAGTTTGGATAATGTCAGGGAAGGTCCCTGAAAGTTATACATTGTATTGCAAGTATAGTCCTTTGGTGGTACAACTTTAGTCCTTGGAGTTTGGGTTGGGTTTGCACCGTTAGTCCTTAAAGGACTAACGGGGGTGTTATAAAAGGGTAACAGGAGTGGAGTGGTGTTAACAGGGGTGGTATTGGGCTAGTGTTGGGCCGGGTGTAGTTTTAAAAGTGTTGGGCTTTTATTAAGGGTTTAAGGTTTATAAGTGTATAAGTGGGTTATCCCGGGCCTACTAGGTGGGTACGGGTGAGCCCACTTTTGGCAATTAGGTTTTCGGGTTTGGTTTTCGATGCTCTTTCCAAATCCACTTCCCAGGGTTGACTTTGACTTGATTTGACTTTGACATTTGGCTTCGATTTGACTTTTCTTTCACGCTCTTAACGTTCTCGTGCTCGGTTTTGTCGTTTTGGCTTCGATTTTTGTCCTTTTCTTGGATATCCATTTCCTGCACAATACAAATGCAAAACATACAAATACAATGTATTTTTGGTATGTTTTTCGTCATTTAAGTCCGATTTTAGTGGTCAAAGGTATGTGTAATTAAACGCATACCACAAACGCTGCAAAAAGCATTAGGAACACGACTAGATAGTGTACGGCTTATCATCCTCAAATGGATGGACAAAGTGAGTGTGCGATTCAGACATTGGAAGGTATGTTAAGGGCGTGTGTGATTGTCTATGGTGGTAGATGGGGTATCCACCTACCGTTAGCTGAGTTATCATACAACAATAGATATCATTTGAGCATTCAGTATGCTTTGTTTGAAGCCTTGTATGGGAGAAAATGTAGATCGCATGTTTTGTGGGTAGAGATTTGAGAAAGTAGTTTGATTGGACCTAAATTTATGCAAGAAATGACAGATAAGGTGATATTGATAAAGGAAAATCTCAAAGCGGCGAGAGATCGTCAAAAGAGCTATGTTGATTGTGGGCGTAAGCCTTTAGAGTTTAAGGTGGGAGATCGTGTATTGTTAAAGGTGATGCCTTGGAAGGGCGTAGTTCATTTTGGAAAGAAGGGTAAGTTAGCATCAAGATATGTAAGACCATTTGAGATCCTTGAAAGGATTGGCCTTGTGGCTTATAGGTTGAGGTTACCTGAGGAGTTGAATAGCGTGCGTGACACCTTTCATGTGTCAAATCTAAAGAAGTGTTTGGCGGATGCTAATTTACATGTGCCGTTGAATGAAATCAAAATCGACAAGACTTTACGTTTTGTTGAGGAACCTGTAGAAATTATGGATCGTGAAGTTAAGAGTTTGAAACGTAGAAGAATACCACTTGTGAAAGTTTGTTGGAATTCAAAGCGTGGTCCCGAGTTTACTTGGGAACACAAAGACTATATGAAGTCTAAGTATCCTCAGTTATTTGTTGATCGTGCTGTTGAACTAACTAGTTAAATCTCCGGATGAGATTTCCATAAGGAGGGGATACTGCGACAACCGTGATTTGAGCAGGCTAGTTTATACCTTCAGAAATAGCTACGTGTCCATTTTGTATCTTTCTTGCGTGCTATGTGTTCTATATGTATGTTGAAGTGGCTTACATATGTGCATGATGTCATTTTAGAGGTAAATGATTATCTTATTTTATGTGCATACGAGTTTGGTATTAAGTATTCCATTTGTTCATATGTGGTGATAATGGAAATGGATGATGTGTGGCATGCATTGCTATGTCAATATTTGGTTATTAAGTGTTAAGCGTTTATATAAAGTATGTTATTTTGGAAGGGAATCAAGTGTGTGAATTATGGAAGTTTGTAGTAAACTTTCCATATTTAGAAAGTGAATTGTGAAATAAAAAGTTATTTTTAGAAAGTTAATATGTAGCGTTTAGGTAAAAAGGTTTACCCAAATTAGCTTAGGTTTTTGTGAAAATTTAAGGTAATGAAATAAATTAGTTAATTAATAATATTATCAAAAAAGATAAAAAAATATAGTAGGGGGCGAACGGTTATAAGGTTTTTATGGGTTTAGGAGTTATAATTATTATCAAATTGGACTTAGAGAAGGATAAGGACCCACTAGAGTTAAATGCCAATGAACCTAGCCCATTATCCCTTTCCCCTCTCCCTTGTGCGTACGATCTCAGCCCCAAAAACCCTAAGGACTCAATTTTCATTAAAGATCCAAGAACAATCAAGAGTTGTGATTTAGGTGCTAAGATTCAAGGTAAGTGTGTTCTTCATAACTAGATTTTTATTATTCATGTAACCCTAATTATGATGGATCTAGGGTTTTAATTAAAATACAGAATGTTTATGATATATTATGATTGTAGTATGCTTAGGATTGAATTAGATGGGTATGCAAGCTTGTGGTTTGGTTAGATTTGCGTTAAAACTTGATTTAGGGTTGAGCAGAATTTTAGGTCGTGTTCAATGACTGATATCTAGATGATAAAAGGTATTGTATGTTTCTGAGTCTATGAATAATCCTATAAAGAGTCTACTTTCCATAAAATATATAGCCTCGAATGTTTTTATGGTTGGGAAGGCATTCAAATAACCCTCCTGCAAAAAGTTGTCAAAAGAGATAAATAAGGGTCAGCATTAGGTCATTGTTTGTGACGGGTGGAATAACCCAAACTTAAAAGTGGTATTAAGCTTAGTCATTCTACAGCAAAAGTTAAGTTCTATATGTCTGTTAACTTCCCTTAAAAAATTAGCCTCTAATTAGTTGCCTAAGTATGGTAATGAGGGCTATACATTTTAGTGTGCAATCAGATCCGAATTGGGATAATTTTGAAGTTTGATTTTATTTGGGATAGTTGCACATGTAATGGATACTTAAGAATCACAAGGTAGTTAGTAAACTCATAAATGAACTTAGATGATTTTTGGTATTATTTATAAAGGTCAGAAAGTATAGGTTTTAAGTTGGTTAAGACACGCTAAAATTCTGCATTTTTGGATAAATTGTAGTTAACTAGTATAATGTGTTAATGAGATGGTTAAGGTTGGGCATGGTGTCGGGGTGACCCATGATGCTTAACTAAACCCTTAGACATCCATCATATGTGAGTTACATGGACTTGAGCTTTTAGCTTGGTCACGTGTAACACGTTTGTGTTTGTATTTTGTAGCTTGTGTTGATATTGTTTGGAAGATGCTTGTGCATCATGTGAGTTTCATAACCCCTCTTTTTCTTATGATTTATTGGGGTGGAAATGATGAAAAGTGTTTGGAAATGTTTTGATTACTGTGATAATGTGTTGTCAAAGATGCATGGACTATACGTGACTATTGTATGTGTGTGCTACATGTTTTGTTATGTGATATTGAGAATTGCGAACTAAGTCAGGGGGGATCACCTGCGGGTATCCATGGCCTGTTTAGTAGATGGTACTGTGGCCTAGCGAGCAGGAAGGTTACTTTAGGATTATCCATGGCCTGGGCTAAGGGGGTAACCACAGGGACCTTTTTACGATATGAGACGTCTTGTGGTTGTTGCTGGGTATTTGTGTGATTGATTGGATTTGCATGTTAGCCTGCATGATAGTTCATTTATTGTCCTGCAATGTTTTCATAGTTATCACAGTAATTTACGGTTGGATTTCATTATCGTGTCTTAAACCTATGACTCTTACCAACTTTATGTTGACGTTTTAAGCATCATTTTTAGGCTTGCATGCGGAGTCATTCTCCTAGAGATTTTATTTATGTCATTTGAATTGTTTGATACTTAGTTGTTATTTGATTGTTTAGACTTTTGGAGTATGTTTCCTATTGGTATGACTTTCCTATCGTAATGCAAGACTCCTTTATCTTGTGTTAGATATTGTCATGACACATTGTGTCTCATTTGTTTATCTATTTCATTTAGTTCTCTCTATTGTTGACACCATTGTGTTGTGATGATATCCATGATGTTATGCCTCGTGTTTCCGCCTAGGAGGGGGGTGACAGTCACCCTCTCAATTTGTCAACTTTTTGTCAAATGTTGTTCCCCATGTCTTCAAAAACCCGCCTCATGAAAATCAAACCATGCACACTTACCAAACCGAAATCTTAAATCACCAAAGTGAATACCGATACGAGCACTGGAACGGGTTAAGGTCAATTAGAAGAGCCCTCAAGAACGTGTTGAAGGTTATGAAGAAGTGAACAAAGTTGAAGACATGTTCGATACTTATTACTATTATTTCTTATTTAACTTACTATCATATCCTTGCTACATGATATTATGGATTTGTTAGTAGGTTGGGCAATATAATTTGCCTTGGATGATCATTCAATTTTATCATCCTAAACATTAGTTGCATGCTACCTAAGATGTTATGTTATAACTGCAAGGGTGCATGCTTAGATAATTATCTTTATGTTTATACTTGATTCCCATCAAATTTAATTAACATTACATTAATTACATATGAATAGCAAAGCTAGAATTAGTTGATTCTTGAGAAATAGGATTTGCTACAACCTAATGTCACTACCTTTCTTTTCTGCACTATAGTGATAAACTTAGAATTGTGGGAAAAATTCATCATCCCTAAAAAACGGCTCCCAAATAATTAGGCCGGCCCCCAATATATCTAGGACCGCCTTCAGGAGGGAAACAAATTTTTTAATGTTCTCCCTTTTTCTGCAACTTTAACCCTCTCTATTCTAGCCTCAGCTGGCATTTCTCGATTTAGACACACAACCTCTTAACCCTTTTCATTCAACACCATGCTTTTTCACATTCTCTCATCCCCTTAAATATTTAACCCACTCATTATCTTCATCTTCCATCATCATATCCACTTCACTTATTCTTCTTCTTTTAATTTCAAATGTCTTACTTTAACCCTCCTCCAAACTTCTCAAGAAAACCTAGGATTTTGGTAAGACAAGGTTGGAGAAGAACCACATCTACACCAAAATCACCAGCACCATCTCAAAATGCATCACCTTCTCCTCTACAAAGAGACTTTTCAACCTACTCCACCACCTACCAACAATCCAAATAGAGAACAAATGGTGAATCAACTCCACCACACTTCTTAACTTCTTGAAACAAATCTCCATCATGCAACAAATACCTACTCTCAAGTACCACCTTCTCCACACTCTCCATCGCCACCTTTGATTCACCTTGCTACTCTTGACCAAGTCAACTTTCACTCAGGGTTTTGCTATTGTTGCATGTACACCCGAAATCAATTTCAATCAACAAGAAATGAGCTTGACTTCATTCAATTTCTTCTCACTCGACCTCTATATCGAGCTCCACCATAATGAAACAATGCATCACCAACATCTCCCTTTTCACCTCACCACTATTAAACATTCTCATATGTTTAATTCATCTAAATAATCGACAATCCATTTTTTGCTTGTGGCATTTCCTAAAAATCAAGAATTATCTAGTCTAGCTCTAGTTTTAAATGTATTTCTATGTTATGCTCTTATAATTTGTCTTGTTATATTCATACCTTTCAAGTATGAATTTGCTTTATTATGAATGAATATCTATTATTATTATTATGGGTGAATTGCATGAATTATTTAGTTGGCGACTTCCTTCTACACAGTCATGTATATGTATATTTGTCGGAATATTTCTACTAGTTAGAAACTTGGCTTGCACTTGTATTTCTAACTCGGTTTTGTAGCAAAATCCTATAAGCTCGATCCCTTGGTGCCCCAAACGAGGGGGAGCATACATCAAGGGGGAGTCTTAGAATCGTTGATTTCTTTCTTTCTCTACTCGACGATCACCTTTTTGGATTTGACAAAAAAGGGGGGAATTGACAAAAAGGGGGAGAAATGGAATTAAAACTCATTAATAACATGCAACTTTTATTTTTATACAAGATGAGTTTATATTTTGTCATCATCAAAAAGGGAGAGATTGTTAATATAAATAATGTCTAAAAACGTTATTTATATTTTTCGACCTCTTTACGTTTTGAAGATGACAAAATGTAAAAACGTTTACGATAAAAATAAATGTTTACGTGTTATTAATCGTAAACTTCCATTTCGACGTAAATCACTTAAGATGTGTATAAACAAATCATTAAACATGATTAGTGATCAAGAAATTAATCTTTCTGAAACATTACATTTCTAGAAAAGTATTTATACAAAAATAAAAATATACAAAATATTTTTATGTATAAAAGAAATGTTTTACTTAATTATAAAAATTTGAAACTAGTTTTCAACCCAAAACAGAAGGTTCTATACCAGTTTCAACCTTCCCCACTATAGGACAAAAATGAGAGCGTCTACCTAGGGGCAGCCCCCTGATAGGAAGGACGGCCCCCCAGATATAAGTGGGACCATCGGGACTGCTCACAAGAGACATTGCCCAGTCCTGGCTATAAATACTACACTATTCTCTACAGATTTTCAGACCTGTTAGCAAGAATTTTTCAGATCTCTTTCTTTCACTAAAACCTTCTTTCTTTCTCTAAATCTCTTGATCACTAACATAGTTTTATCTTGTTTAAAGTGATCCAATCTCATCTTCTTTCTTCTTCTATCAAGTGCAAGAGAAGAACACTCGTATTCGCCAAGAAACGAAGTGTTATAGATTAGTGATTTCTTTCATCTTCTTCTAAGATCCAAACCTCTATTTTATTGTTCTTGTGTGATTGTGTAAAATTGGATAGTGTATAAATCCAATAGTGTAGATTGTGTGTTGGTTAGTATTTTAGTCCTTAAAATACATTGGTGAAGTGGTAGATTGGTTCTAGCTAAGATTATAACTTGACATTTAGCTTAGTGCAGAAAACAACGTAAGCGGCGTGTAAATGGTTTTCTCCGCCTAAAGGGAGCTTGTTGACATAGTGAAATATCGATTTGAATACTCGAGGAGTGGAGTAGGGCGAAGAAGAGCTTTGTAGCTGAACCACTATAAATCTCGGTGTTGCGGTTTGATTGTTCCATCTCTTATCTCTTATCTTTTACTTACTTTTTACATTTATTGTTTGTATTGTGATTGTGTTGCAAGTAGTTAGACATATTGGTTGTTTATATTGTTAATTGATCTTGCATATATTGGAATCATGTTTTTTTACAAGCAAAGTTTTTAAAATGACAATCAAGAAGTAAACTATTCAACCCCCTTCTAGTTTCCACACAAACTTGTACCAACTAACTAGATAATTCCCTAGAGTTTCCATAATTTTATGGACATATGAGGTGTTATGTATATGTCGACCCAATGAAGGAAAAAGAGAGGGAAGACAAGGCCACTTGATGATTAATCTTGGTGAATTAAGGGTGTTTGTACAAGAATAAAAGCCATAGTAATAATCCCTACAATTAAGTGACCTCTAATCCTAGTTAATTTGATGATTTATAAATTAGGATTCATATACCCAAATTAGGAGTTTTGGGTAATTGATGTTCTAAAATAAGTAATGAGGTGTTTATAATAATGGGTTATGGCAAATTAATAATTTATGAGTAAAGTAATGATTTTGGGATATGATCGATATGATCATATTAAAGATAGAGTTGGGTTTGGTTATGATTATGAGTGTGTTTAGAAACCTTTGATTATTATGTAAATTAGGAGTGTTTATATATGTATTCATGATTCTTGGTTAGGATGCAAGCAAGGAAGATGATGATGATTGTTGTTAAATTTAGCTTGGATTCAAGGTAAGTAAATTGGTTATAATGTGAGATTATATTGAATTTATCATATATGTGTTATGTGGATGGTGTAATGAAGGTTTAGGAAGCCTTGGTTTAGAAAGCTTGGACTAAGAGTGGATTAGAGGCTAGTTTGGGAAAGCTAGCAACGCTTGGGATTAAGTTTAATTTGACCCATTTAAGGAATGCAATGATTTAGTAGGATTGAATGTATTGTGTTCTAAGTGTAATGTGCTAGAGTTGATGAAAATTAGTCTTATGGACTAATGATGGTTGAGAATGATGCATATGTGTATAATGATATATAATATTATGTTATACCTATTTACTTACTAAGCGTAAGCTTACCCTTTTAGTTGTTGATGTTTTGTGTAGGTGCTCATGATGAAATGTAAGGCCTTGGAATAAGGCACATAGCTTAAGAGCTTGGTATTTGGATTATACGTATGAAGTTATTATTAGTTTCCGAGCTTGAGTAAAGGTTGAACCCCAAGAGTCTAAATTAATTGTTAAATGTTGTTTTGAAGGTGTCCAAGTCTAGGAATTGGTTTTTGAATAAAGTCTTATATATTGTTAAAGTTATATTTGAAAATGGGTCAAAACGGGTGTTTGTCAAACCCTATGAAGTATGTGGTTATGGGTCATTTAGACCAAGAATGTTTATGATAATGATGTTTTATATTGTGTTAATGAATGCTAGAATTATTTGTGAAGTATCGAGTCTCGAAAGTCAAGTTTTGGGTCAAAAAGGCATAACGGGTGATTTAGGGCAAACTGGTGGCCCTTAACCGTCGGTTGGACCCTTAACTGCCGGTTAAGGATGGGTCTGACGACCCTTAAACACTGGTTAAGGTTTTAACCGTCGGTTAAGGGGTCTGATGACCCGGGTTTTTGGTTTTTCTTGTTTTCGTCATAAAATCTAAACCCTAAAAGGTTAGAAGGTGTGTTTTATACCGTTGGAAAGGTATTTGAGTCTATTTTATGTTTATGATACTTTGAAAGTATGAAATGTAATTGATTTTGGTCAATTTATTAAAAAGGGACATAAGGTCATTCCCGGTCATGCGTTAGAGCAAAAATTTTTAATTTTTGGTCAATTTTGGAGTCGGAAAAGGGGCGTTTCAAAAACCCTCCAGTTTTAGAAGGTTGGTGAGATTACTTCAAATTTTTTTACACTTATCAATAAATGAACATGTGACCTCACATATTTTAACAATGTTAGTCATAAAACTTCTATCACTAGAGCATCCTTAATTGATTAAAATAAACTATAATAAAGAAATGTTCTTTATTGATCAGTTTTTTTTTTAATATCAAATGGGTATATTAAAGTTATCTATTTTTTTAATCAAATTGGAAAACGTACTTTCATCATTTTTTAAATTAAAATATCTCGCAAACCGTTAATCGTTACACGGAATTAATTATACCATCACGAAGAGAATTAAATTATCTTTTTATAGATGGACACTTTTCTATTTTTGATGAACTTTTTTGTTCAAGATTTTTGCCGTGAAAAATTACATGTGATTTATTACTTTTATAAATTACATGTGAATTGTAAAATCACATGTGATTTTGAAACTAACAAATCACAAGTGATTTATTACTTTAAGAATCACATGTAAATTGTGATTTACATGTGATTTATGAAATCACATGTAACTTTTAAAATAACAATTGCTTTTTCTGGGCGGAAATTTAAACACAAAAAAATCATGAAAAGTATATCAAAGTGCATGTCTACTGAAAGATAAAAATATTCTCGTGGCGATGATATATTTTTTATAGTTTGACAATTTACCGTTTGCAATCTTAGTTTTTTTTAAAAGGGAAAAATGGGTTTTTTAGTTTGATGAAAAAATAAATGCCTATGATTCATCCATATGATTTTAAAGAAAATGAAATATGTTGATCTCACCTCAACTATCTATATAGACTCATAAGGTCATTTGGATTTTGCATGTGCTTTGATTCACAAAAGGGTTAATCGTCCTTTTAAAGATACTATGATTATTTCTATTCCTTACATGGAGGGCTCAGGTCTTTTTTTGCATACAATAACAAAGGTGAAATATGAGTGGAAACCACCTAGATGTGGTAGTTGTTCGATGTTTGGTCACGACGATAGTGAATGCCCTAAAACTATTGGGTGAACTTAGGTACTAATTCGATGCAGCAAAGTGATCCAAATCCTATGTAGAATGGTGTTGCGAAAGGTGATGGGTTCCAAGTTGTATAAAACCATAAACAAAACAATAAGAAACATGATAATTCTACGGGTTTTAAACCCAAAAGTACATTCGTGTACCGTCTGGTTTCTTGGACATCCAAGAAACAAGAGAGTGTGAAAAACAATGAGGCCTCGACATCAAAAAGTAATACTAATAATGGGGCATCGAATTCGTGCAACAAGGGTCCTATTTACTCAGATGGTATTAATCTTGTTTCATTGAGGAATTCGTTTGCAGCTTTGAATGATTAGGAAAAGGTTTTTGAGATTATAGATAATTCAAAAGATGGAAATATGGAGCGTAAATCAGGAGAAAAGCTTATTGAAGATAGTGAGAGTGATGTGGAGGATGTATATGATGAAACTGGTATCTTCATGGCTTCTAATTAAAAGAAAAGTAAAAGTAGAGGTGGAAACAAAAGCGTGTATGAACGTTGGAAGGAGTCATTGGATGATGATCCATATGATGATGACGAGTATAATGATTATGATCTAACTAAAGAATAAATAGCCTTTCGTGGCGCTCTAGATATCAAGCTTTGTAGACGAAATAAGGAGTAGGTTATGTTTGGTGTTGAGTCAAATGTAATATAATGGTAGTTATTTCCTTCTTTTATTAAAGTACGTGTTTTGTTAAGTTAGCTTTACTGCTTATGTAACGGGCTGAAATACGAGATTTCACTCACATCCTTTGTATTTAATGTTTTTTTAAGGCAATCTATTCATCGAGTGTAAAAACCTTTCAAACATTTTTTTTGGTTATTTTATGTTTAACTCTTTGATGATAAGTTATTTTGAGTTACATGACATGTTTATAAAGTTTAAATACTTAGCATAATAAACATATTATAACTATATAATAAAGGGTGGTATCACCCCCTTCATGACTCCCAGAGCTGCAATAATTGCTCACATGTATCTTTATCTCTCTCCCATCCACTCACCTTTACTCGCATCTTCTTCCACTCAAAGTTACAAACATGTTTCATCCTCTTCACTCGCTCCCTCCCACTTACAACTGTCCTTTACATGACCCATCTTCCCCACAAAAAACCTCCACACACAAAATAACTCTTAGATTCATTCATCCTCTCTCATCTCACATGCAGATATTGATCAAACCCAAGAACAAAAAAAGAGCAACAACGATTGATTTCCATGCCTAAATCAAATCAATTATGTAAGTTTGTTATCCCTAATTAAATTATCAGTTTTAAGTATGTGGGTTTTGTTGTTTTGTTAGGGTTGTTTGGATTAGCTTATTTTCCCGGCTTATAAGCTTATTTGATTTGGGGAAACCTCATAAACTTACATTTTTGGCTTATGAGCTTTATGACATAAAATTGATAGTGACATTGATTGCAAGAGGCTATGATAAGTCTGTGGGGGAGAGGGGTGATGAGTTTGCGAGGGGGGAGGTTAAAGGAATTGATTGTTTTAGGCATTTTGGCATATAGTGTATCGTTATGCGTTTGGACTAACATGCGTTGTTTTTGTTATGCAACAAAAGGAATTGATTCAGTTAAGCTGTGAGGCGAGGTTGAAATGTTCTCTTATTCGAATGACAATCTCAGGTTCTAAAGGCGCAACGAGTTCATGTACATGTAAGTCACATTAGTTATCGGTTTTAGTTATAAAGGTTGTTGATTATTGCATTTGTCCGTATTTATATTTACATTTTTTATTTGTTTATTGTGCATTGCAGGGACTCACAACATTCAAAAGCATAAACTTGGCTGTAAGATCAGACGAGTTCAGTTCATTCGTATGATGTGCTGACCGCGAAGTGGACTAGCTAATTTTAATAGCATGTTTTACGGTTTAATGGTGTATCATAATGCAATGAGCAAAGAAGTAGTTAAAAGCAAATGCAAATAGGTATCATCTTCTATGTATATTATTGCACTTTGAAGTAGATAGGTTGGAATGAGGATTTTGGGATTCCTTTTTAAACTGCTTATATTATGCTAATTGCGTTTTGATAAGTACATACGCAATTTTAAAGGTGTATGTGATTGCTTATTGAAATTGCTTATCTCATTAGCTGTGAGTGGAATGAGTTCTTTTGAATTAGTACCATCTAAATGCTTATTTGAAACAACTTCTTTTAAAATGCAATAGGAAAACTCAAACACCCACAAATCTGTTAAAGGAGCTTACTTCTGTCACACCTCGTTAGTGGCAGAAGCATGGGATGCGACAATACCGTTCATCGCATAAGATACAAGATCAATCACTTTACAATTTTCAAAGAAATGAAACTTGGGTTTACATAAATTTTACAAGTTAAGACTTAACAATAAAATAAACAAAACCCATCTTGACCCAGTCCCGTTGGGTTACATCTTTGCTCTTCCAACATCATTCATATACCTTTAATTGACATACCTAAAAATGATACTCGAAAACGTCACCAATAATGTTGGTGATTTCGTAGGTTTAACCTTAAACCAAAAGCTGTGCCAATATCTCAAAATAGTGAACAATATTGCAATATGACAGTGAATATATGAGAATCACCCATGACTTAGCATCCATGCTAATCATGTAAACACGACCTAGCATACCCGCTAGTCGAACCATGCCCTAGCATCCCCGCTAGTCAAGTAGCAAATATGTCACTCACGTACCTAAAGGGCCTACCAGCTGGAGCACTAGATTAGGACAGGACCACAACCCTTGCATGCCAAACATAGTACATGCAAGTAAAACCACAACCCTTGTCGTGCCAAACACAATACACGCAAGTAAAATCACAACCGTTGCATGCCAAACACAGTACATGCAAGTAAAGTTACATCACATATATTAACATAGCAATCATAAGCACATAATTGTCCTAAAACAAAATCACGTTTCGCACAGTTCAATTCAAAACACATTTGAGTATCATTTTATCTCAACGGAAAACAGTAGAAAAATGGGGCTATGAGAACTCATCTCAATAGAAAATAATGCAAACTACACAAATCTTAAACTCAATGCACAAATAATCTCAACGCAAGCGCACAGCAGTACCCGACCACGACCTAATATTTACGACACTTATTAATGTTTGTACAAAGTTGTCTTATTGTACAAGTATTCGTCTTTACTCACACCAAGATCCTCAATTCTGTTACAAAAATCTCTTTCCTTATCACAAAACCATTACTCTTTATCTCAAAATCGTTATCTCATATCAAAACCGTTACCCTTTACAAAAACTGTTATCCCATAACAAAACCGTTATCTTTCACCAAAACCGTTATCTCATAACAAAACCGTTATCTTTTATCAAAAACGTTATCTCGTAACAAAACCGTTATCTTTTATCAAAACCGTTATCTCATAACAAAACCGTTATCTTATAACAAAACCGTTATCTTTCACCAAAACTGTTATCTCATAACAAAATCGTTATCTCATATTATGGATGTGTGGTAAATTACTCAAAACGACTCAAAACACTTGGGCTAAGTGCGACATCAACATTATTTATCCAAAACATCGATCACCGTTGAAACGGGACAAACGATCAAACAATCCAAGAAAATCTGACAAGAAATAAGTGGGAGTTCGAAGATAAAAAATAAACGGATAAACATCTCCGCAACGTTAAGGTATACATATACTTAAATATATTTATAATAATAAAATAATAATATTTTATTATTTTCGTCTCTTTATCGGCTAAAAAGGTAATTATAAAACCTTGTCATTTTAACATAACTTGTCATTTTAACATAACCACGCTTGATCGTTAAATCTCGACACTTAAAGTTTATCAAAAGTCACGTTTCGTCCTTTAACCGAATCGACACAAAATAAGTTTTCACAATATTTTTCTAAGTGTGGGATTTTTACAAAATTTCGGCATGATCCGTTTGTTTATACAAGATTTCCAAGATTTTAAAATCTTAATTCTAAACACTTTTCTAAGTCCTCAAGTTCAAACATTTTTCTCAATTCTCAATTCCAAACATTTTTCCCAATTCTTGCTACCTTCCGACCAAACGCCAAATTCTATATCTCAAAAATATTTTTTAAAAACTCATTTCCTTCCATCGACTTTCAATATTGACACGAAACATGTTTCACTTTTAAAAATCCACTTTAATCGTACTAAACCACTAGCTTTCGCTTATTGGGCCTTAAGGTCCATTATAGTTTTAAAGTTAGCATGTTAACTTTATAATAAAAATACTAATAGTTAAACTTTATTGGGCCGAAGTCCAAAGTAGAAATCCAAAACCATTACTTAGGCTCATTTAAGCCATAAGCCGAAATATAAGTTGAAACCAATAAGCTATAAGCTCAAATATATAAGCCGAAACCAATAAGCTATAAGCTAAAATATTTATGTCGAAACCAATAAGCTATAAGCTCAAATATATAATGAAAACACAATAAGCCATAAGCTCACGATATAAGCCAAACCAAATAAGCTTTAAACCGAAATAAGCAAAAACAAATAGGCCAAGCCCCCTTTTCTTGTCGGGTTGAGTGCAACCAAGCCCAAAACCATGATTATGGTTGGGCCAAGCCCAACAAGCATAACCCAAAATCAAATAAGCCCTTTTACACTAGCTTATTTTTAGGGTTTTTTAGACGTTGCCGGTCGGGTCAGGACCGAAAACATGATTTTTTGTTAAAAACTCAACCGAACCATCCTCACAAGTGTTAAAACATTTTAAATTCCCAAAATAAGCTTTGTCAAAACCAACTTGCTCAAAATTTACACTTTAACAACCGTTACTGTCTTTTACCGAATTTCACGAAAATGACCGTTTTTCTGAAAACTTCTAAATCACACACCAACGATTTATGTTTTAAACCAACATTTTAAGAAATCATGAATTTATTAAAATAAATAAGCTCATTACACACTTCCAAATCACTTAAACTTATTTCCAGACAAACTGTCGTGCCGGTACGCGTTGCGTGACGATTTTAGGAAATTACAAGAAAGCTTCCCGAAATTACTTAAAATACCAACCAAATACTCCAAAGTGAAAGACGAATCAAAAGTGATTCTCTCTCAAAATTCAAGACTCCATTAAACTCCCGGTTAAACCGTAACCATTTTACGTAAAAATAGTCAACTTAAGTCACTTTTCAGCTTTCATCAGGAAAACTGACAACATCGAAAGACTTTAAACTACGAAATTATAATATTTTATAATACTTAACCATGGGCAAATTACCAGTTATCACAGTCTAACCCCCTTAAAGGAATTTCGCCCTGAAATTCAACTCAAATCATTGAATCACAACATCGATAGGAAATTTTCATTCCTCGACGAATCACATCAAATCACTAAGGTTTAGTCCTTTCAAGAAAGGTTTCTTCTGATTCCTCTAAAGACTATGTTTTTCCACAGTCCAAATCCTACACTTTCTTATGGTTAATCTACATCCAATCACAAAATCATGATAGTCTTTCCTACTATCCCTTAGTTTTACAATTTCTTCAAACTTAGGTCACATAGTCTTAGTCGGGTGTTTGAATACAATCCAGTCTTTGACGTGACGACTATTCTATCATAATTGGCACCACCAAACTTTTTGGTTATTCAACCAACGGGACTAACCCTATAGGGTATGTGTCTTACACAATACGACTCACACTCTACTTTCTCAAGAATGTTTATGGTTTTTTTCCAACCCTTACTCA
>BQNB010001808.1:3260-31965 GCA_026074375.1 Tanacetum coccineum | reverse complement strand
ATGCTTTTCACATAGTCGCATTCTATTTAAGTTTTATAGGATTATCTTCATTGGTGAAGATTTTATAAAATATCATGTTATTTTTTTAAGAATATCTTCACAAGTGAAATTTTTTATAGACGATTGATGCTTTTGTCGTAGTTGCGTTCTATTTAAGTTTTGTAGGATTATCTTCACGCTTGAAAATTTCATAGAAGATTATTTTAGTTTTATTAAGAATATATTCACTCGTCCAAAAGACTTATCGAGGATTGATGCTTTTGATCTTTTTAGATGCCTTAGTGTAAGTTCTTGCAGTTGAAAACAGACTCCATGCCAAAGCTTTAAATGCACTAAATGTATTTTGTGAGACCCTTCTGTTACTAGCTCGATCCAAACATGCTGATGTTCTCATGTGAAGAAGTGGTCCTGGTACCCCTATGATTGTCTCTAGTCCATCAATGAGTCATGTTTATTCGCCACCTCCTAGTGTAAGAGTGCCCATTTTTGACCAGTTATTGCCTCGCTTATTGCATTGCTGGTATGAATCTTCTTGGCAAGCTCAAATGGGTGAGGTTATCGGTCTTGGTGCATTATTGGGAAAAGTGACTGTTGAAACATTATGTGTTTTCCAAGTGCGTGTAGTAAGAGGATTTGTATTCGTTCTTAAAAGACTCCATGATTATGCTGCAAAAGAATTAGAAGAAACTTGTCAGGTGTTCAGTCAGGTGCTTCGAGTGGTGAATAATGTTGATGAAGCAAACAGTGAAGCCCACATGCAGAGTTTTTACGGAGTTGTTGAATTTTTGGCTTCAGAGTTGTTAAATACCAATGCAACCGTAATAGTGAGTAAAATAGTGCAGTGCTTGGCACTTTTGGCTAGTATAACTGGTAGTGAAGTGTTTGAGCTGCTTGAACGGTTATATCATCCTTTGCTTTCATCTCTTCTAAATCTCCCTCTTAGGTCAAAGAATGTTGATCAACAGGTTAATAGAAAATTCATGTGGCTAATCTTACATATGTGTCGCATGAATCTTCCACAATACATTCTAATGCAAATCTTGAGGTTCATGGGCAAGGTTTGCTAAACTTGTCAGGACCAGGTGACTGTATTGAAGCACAACGGCTGGGTCTTTTACTGTTTTATGGCATCAATGTAAGTATCTACAAATTTTTTAATTGTTTTGATTTTATTGTGATCTAGTAATGTTACATCTGACACTGAGTGAGAACTGTAAAATAAAGAACGACCATGGACACTTTTATTTGTTTTTCTATTAGAACTTTTTTATGTGAAAGGAAGTTCAAATTACAAATGAGTGTCATATTGTCTATTAGAATTTTTTTACTATTTTATGGGCCCGTCAATCGAAAGGACTCATTTGTTTTTTCTATTAGTTACGTTTTTTTTTTTTTTTGCAGGATTCTTATATTAAATGTACAAGCCTTTCTCATAATTATTCAGAAAGACGTAAGACGAAAGGCTTTTTTGTCGTTAATGCCTGAGGAAAAACCAGTGCTTGGCCTTGGTTTTCAAGCGTACACGCCGTATATTTTTACCAGAGGTTCACATATTGAACGGATAGTCGTTTTGAGAGGTGAATTTCCTATTCATCATCAGAACTTCATTCTCTTCCTTATTTGGAAACAATTGTTAATTTAAACCATCAGATCCCACTCCAAAAAGAAATTAACAAGAACATTAAACTTGCTTTGAACTTAAAATGCTTTCAAGAAAAAACCTGGGGAAAACATCAGAATGACCGTTAAACATGAAATTATTAGCAAGCTTAAAAAAATCTGTCAAAATGTTATTGGGCCTAGCTAATTTTCAAACCAGTTTACAAGTCGGAATGATACTAACACCATATTGACCTTGTAACACGTAACACTTTGACTTCGTTAAACAATCCGGCCATTTGGCCGTTTATGTATTTTGGTTGTTAAAAGTTTGATTTCTACAATAATAAAGGTTGTTGCTTCGATGGTTGGGACAAAGACCTCAAGTGACAAAGTACAAGCCCTCGTATGTGCAATTCACTCCACAACAGTACGGCCAGAGTTGCATTGTTTGTGTCATGAGCACGTGCAATTCTTGTTCACAGTGTTTACTCTTCTATTTTATAGAACCTTTTAAACATCATATTTCCTACCCAGTTGACACATTACTTTCTGAAATGCTTCAGAAACGCTCTCTCTGAAACACTGATCAGGTATTGGCCCTCTCAATGGGGGACCGTTATTCCAATTTCTTGTTTTTATCTCGCCATACATATATCTGGCTGTAACGTTCTGGACCACCTCTGAATTCTTCACCATGTCTGGCGGGGGTGGCAAGTGGCGGCACCCTCTGCGGAGGCTTCTTTTGGGGTTTAACAGCATAGACGTGTTTACAAGCTGATTATGATATTAAGTGGGCAGGCTGCTAGAGATTCAAATGCCAAGGCTTCAAGGCGGAGTTGACTTTGACCTTTGGACTCTTTTGAAATGTAAGTGCGTTTATTGCTATTATTCATTTTTATGCATATTCTATTTTTATCAGGTACTTTTTTGTGGATGCTGATCCCTACCATCTATTATCATACAGGTAGACTATCGACTGAGGGGAAATGAAAGATATGGGAAGTTTAATTATTCACTTATGGATTCATAGGTGTAATGACCCTGTGTAATAAGGCATTGAGAAGAAAAGAAGGATGGAATAAACGTTTGCTGTCAAATGTAAGGAGCTTACTATTTTAGAGGACTTGTACACATTCTAGGTGTGGTTCAGGATTGGTTTATACTAACGTGACTTATTGCTTGTTTGTAAAGCAGATAGGTAGTTTGAACGTGGTATTGGTTATATTGCTTATTTGTTTATTAAGAGTAAAAAAGGCCACATTGAAAGTAAAAATAAGCAGGTTGGTTTCATTTCACTCATATTAATGGACCCACAAAATTAAAAAATGTTAAATAAAGCAGTTTAATCAACTTAGATTAAGCAATCTCAGACACCCTCTTAGCTTCACTTCACACATTACAAGGATCCACAAAATGAAAAATGTAAATTTGGCGACGAAGCAACCCTCTTTATAGAACAATATGTTTGGTTCAGGTGCTATCTTGTGTGTTTTAATAAGCAAAATTACATAAAGGTTTTGTGCTTGTTACTGATTTAGGGATCATGGATTTTAAAGGTATAGCCTGGGTTGGGTATTATTATACCAAAGTTTGAGAAGGCAATGTGCTTGGGAGTTGAAGAGAAGAAGCAATGTTCAGGCTTTTACTCTTATAGTTATAATTGGCCGTCATTTTCGGTAGTATCTTTGTTGCTTCTCGTGTTATCAAACATTCTTAATCTTAATTGGCTTGAGCATCTGCCTTGTAAATTTCCTCCCTTGCTTTTTATTGGACTTAAGCTGTTTGCGAAACTTCTTTCAGGCGAAACAACTAAATTCGTTGTAAATCAATGTCCAGAAATGTTGGGCGCAAAGTATGAAAAAAAGTTATGTTTCTTGATATCATGAAATACATGGGTAACTCCTCTTTTAAAGGGATCTCTCTCAGGAGGTTGACTAGTGCTTTGAATTGTCACTACATCTATATCTTTAGTTTGGGGTTTATAGACTAGGTCTAGAAGCCAATATCAGCTTTCAAGAAGATGCTATTGATCACGTATGTGTCAAGGGACCACTGAGGATAAATCAAACTCTAGTAATGATGTTTGGGAAGACTGGTCTGCCTGATCGTTTAAATGGGAAATAAGTGTACGATGAAGAGTATTGTGGCATATGACCATGCAAGCGGCAAGTGAAGCGACAGAGCTGCAAGTCAAAAGGAAGCATGATGGGAAAATATTTGGTATGACAGGACACTTCACTTGCTTCTCCAACAGCACCCAAACCGATTGTATCTACTAAATGATTGCAAAAGATTGGTTTAAAAGTTTGAGTTCGAGCTGTACATCAGAAAGCAAAATTATTAGGCTAAAAATACATGTAGATCTGTCATATATGCATCCTTTTCAACACTTTTATATGTAAATATTCTTTACGCTTTCTGGCTCTGAACCGCAGATACATGTAAAAATTGGGATGGTTTCTCAGTTGATTTCTGCAAGCTACTTTTCACACATCATGTATGTCCCATGATTGTGCAACCACCGGGTCTTATTATATGTAGGCTTAGCTATTAGTGCAGGTTTTTAAAACTTATACAATTTTTTGATTTTGTATTGTTAAGTACTACTGAGTGACCCACACGATACCACAAGGAAATAAGCAAAAAATATAAACTTATGCATTCAGCAAGTTGCTTCCTAAATCTCAACAAGCCATGAGACACAAGTTGGCAGCAAAAATAATGTGGATTTAATGAACTTGTAGTAATAAGAACTTTACGTTTTTATTTAATGCAAAGAAAAAACCACTTTGCATATGTGATAAAACAAACTGACCGAAATAATTGCATGTTTTTAATCGCATAGTTGCAGAAGTATTGTGTGGAGATTTTGTTCAGTGGCATGGATATTGTTAGGATCACATAAATGGACCCGAACAAAGAGATTTCGGTCACTCGAAAGATTTGCAAGACAAAAGTCTAGCTCGAAAGACAATGTAACTTAATGTTTATTATGTAATATGGGCAGAAGATGTAAAAAGGGCCAAATAGATAAGCCTAAAAGGCAAATCCTTTTAGTATAATAGACCTAGTTTAGTTTAAAATTAGGTTAGCTACTTCATTATCATTTTTCATCTTTAAGGGTTTGTAGCAACTCTTTGTTTTTCTTGTAATAAAAAAAAGTTCTTTAATGTTTAATCTTTCATTTTGGACGTAATTGATCTTGTGCTTAATCCATGGAATGATTTAGGGATTCTACAATTTGTATCAGAGCCTAAAAAGATTGATGTATGATTGGTTTGTTATTTTTTTTCTATTGATTTCGAAAAAAAAAGGGTTTTTTGGTTTTATGATTATTTGTTTTGTTTTGTGTCTTGATTCAAGTGGTATTATGTTTAATCAAATCATCATTCAAACCATCTCGTTAGCAATCAACGATCTCGTGATTTTGTTAATTTGTTGCTCGTGTATTGTAAGCAAAAAAACGAGGTCTTTTATAATTCGTTGTTTTTTTGTGCTCTCACCGAACGAGTCAAAACTCTTGTTTTTCTTTCAATAAAAAGTTCTTTAATGTTTAATCTTTCATTGCCATTGATCTTGTGATTTCATCCATGGAATGATCTAGGGATCCTACAATTGGTATCAAGAGCCTACAAGATTGATGTATTGATTTGGTTTGTATTTTTTTGTTGTTATTGATTTCGAAAAAAAAAGAAGAGGTTTTATTGTTTTTGATTATTTGTTTGCTTTTGATTCTTGATTCATAGATGGTTTATGTTTAATCTAATATCATTCAAACCATCTTGTTAGCAATCAACGATCTCGTGATTTTTTTGTTCATTGTTTGTTCGTGTATTGTTTAGCAAAAAAAGGGGTCGTTGGATTAGTGTTTTGTGTCCACCGAACGAGGAATAGGATTTGTCGATCGAACGAGTCTAAGTCGTCTAGCACCGAACGAGTGTATTCTTAGAGCGATCGAACGAGTGGAATACAAGGACTTGCCGGATACGAGTGGAATCTTATTGATCGGAACGTGGTGGTAACAAGGTTCGGATAAACGAACGAGTAAGAAATGATCGAGTGAATTTCTTCATCAACCGAACTAGCAAAATTCATTAGAGGATCGAACGAGTTTTTGTCTTAAAGGATCGAACTAGGGGAAATCTTAGAGGATCGAACAAGCAATCGAACTAGTCGATCGAACAAAGCCATTCGAACAAGCGAATCGAACCAGGCAACCGAACAAGAACCTTAGCAAACCGAACTAGTGAACATTCAAGTATTTTGGAACCGAACTAGTTATTCTTTGAGTAACCAAAACTAATAATCAAACCAACAAACAAAACCATAACCAAAATTCAAAACAAATCTCAATAACTTACGTTCAGATCATTACTAAAACAAATTATTCAATGGCATCCAATGAAGAAAAAAATGCCGCACGGTTACCGATACTCGTCCACCTATGGTGGTTGAAAGTGTACTCGATTCTTGGAAGATTCGTTATACACAGGTACAATTGATTGGCAATCCCAATGGCAAGCAGATATGGAATTCTATCCTGAATGGCCCTTACACTATTCCCACGAAAAAAATACACCTCACCCTATGATCACTGATCCTCTCCACTACTGATTCTGATGCTGTGCCTTGCACCGAGGAAGAAAAACTTGATTCTGAATTCAGTGAAGAAGAAAATAAACTTAAGATGGCTGATACTCAAGCTGAAATCATTCTCAGTCAAGGTCTTCCTAGACACATCTTCAACAACCTCAATCAAACAAGCACTGCAAAGGAGATTTGGGATAATGTGGAGATGCTCATGCAAGGATCATGTAGGACTATTCAACAATAGGAAGGAAGATCTGTTTGATGAGTATGAACGCTTTCGTGCTATTAGAACGAATCAATTCCATGACTCTTGTGCGTTTCCACAATGCTTGTGAAAGACATGAAGTATACTCAGCTCAATATTCCAACTCATCAATGCCACCAGTTTGTCAAACAACCTTCCGGCTTATTGGGGAAAGTATGTGACTAATGTCAAACAGACTTGGATATCTCAAACCACACCTTATGTTTCAGAATCTATACTCATCTCAAAGCTATGAGCCTCATGCAAAAGCTCTCAAGAAACAGGAGCAGTCTACAAGGATTGTTGATCCACTGGCCTAATGTAGCTTCACACCACATGTGCACCTTGCTCTTTTCATCACACTCAACTCCTAGTCCCTCAACCTACTGCTAGTCTCCGATTGATGCTTGATGGCCACTATGACTCAGATTGCTAATCTCTTAAGTGGTTTCCAAAAGCAGTTTCCACCCACCAACAACCAGCTCCGGACTTCCTCCAACTCAAGGACTCATGCTACGGTGCATGATGGTCAGATTGTTACTGAACCAGTTCAGAGGAAGGCTCCTGGTAATAATGGTAATACAGGTGCTCGAGGCAAGAAGGTGATATGTTACAACTGCAGAAGGGAGGGACATTGTTGCTAGGCGGAAGTGTAAAGAACAGAAGAGTAAGATGGACTCTCAGTACTTCAAGGATGTGGGTTACTGACGGAAGCTAAAGAGAAAGGATGTGTTAGATGCTGAAGCTGAAGCATTCCTCGCTGATGTGGAATGCACCGCACCTTATGATCAACTCAGGCACAGACTACAACAAACTTGTTTCAAGCCCAAATCACGAGGATGCATATGACTCAGAGTGGATGAATGGCCCAGGCTTGTTGTCGCTTTCTCATGGCCAACTTGTCATCCACTAGTGCAACCAACAATGCAGTCAATGAGGTACACTCCAATGACAATCAAATCTTTAATAATGTGGATTATCAGTTGAATTAGGAGATTGCACCAGGAAGAATACATTTAGGACTCCGATGCTGAGACTGAGATTGTGACAATGACGAATCCCGTATCAATCAGTATCTTCTTGAACACCGAAGCCAAAATGTTCCAACTGAGGTATCCTCTGGACCACATTGATGATAAGGTATCTATGATTGCCATCTTAACTGACTTGCAAACCCAACTAGACGGACATGCTAAGGTTAACCAAGAAAAATGTTTGGAAATAGAGACCTTAAAAAATGAGCTTCTTCAATGCAAGCAAGAAATATGTCGTCTAGATACCCACAAGGTCAAACTTGATCTTGAAAACAAAGTTAGACAGGAACAAGCCCTAGTGATTCAGCGTAATAAGCGTAACGCTGAACTTGTGCAAGAAAACGATTTGCTTAAAGTCACTCTTTCAGGAAAAGAAAAATCAATTGCATTTTTACAATCTGAAAAGGAAAAGATTTTATCTGAGAAAGAGAAACTAGCAGATAGTTATCTAGATGAAATAGTTTGTTTAAAAACTGCTAACAAAGTTGCAAGAGATATGTTGCAAAGATTTAACATGCCAACACAAACTATTCCCATGCTTTCAAAGAAACCTAAAAAGGCAACCAATGACTTGCACAAGGACATCCTAGGCACCCGTAACCCAGGTCTAGGTTATATGGCCAAGCGTGCTCAACCTGTTTTGTATGATGCTGATACCCTTTTGCATCCCAATCACCACCCTGTTAGTATATGGGATAGTGAAGAGGTCTTAGTTCACCAAGTTGTTAGCATGAAAAAGATGAACGAAAAACCAGGGCATGTTCGACCCAAGAATGGCTTCTATGAGAAGTTAAATGCCCTTATGTTCGTTCCTCAGAAGGACCTATCTGGAGATCAGGCGTATTGGCTTTCTGCCAACGAAATTGCTAGTCAAGCTAGTAAACCAGTCAAACCTGCTACTCCTTTTGTTCATAAAAGTCGACCTCCAAGTCAAGTTCTGGCCAGTCTTCGAAACGTTAATGCTGTTTTTCCTCAATTTGAAGGTATCATAAAAGAAAGAACAACACAAAGACCAGACTATGTTTCTGAATGGTGTTTTGATTATGCAAAACAGTTTGTTGAACAACAACTGGTACCATTTTACGACCATTTCAAAAAACATATCCAAGTTGCTAATGATACATTTTTCAAAGAGATAAAAGAATTTGAACAGATTTTTGATGAATTGGAGGCGGAATATGAACAATGTGTTCTTGATAACAAGAACCTGACCATAGAGAAGAAAAATCTTTTAATCATAAATGAATGCTTAATTGCTGAGTGTTTAGAAAAAGATATCTGCTCTATTGTGCTTACTTCCGATATTGTTGTGCCCCCTAGTTCGAACTGCCTTTGTGACGATCTTAGATCTGCATGCGATAGGGAACACACTAAAGTTCTTGAACTTGAAGCTGAGATTTCAAAACAGAAACAGCTAATTACTGAATCTGAGAAACGTTTTGCATTTCTCGAACAGAATTATGTTAGTTTGCAACTTAAATTTCAGAACTATAAACAGTGCATAGACACTTCTAGTGCCTCCAATGCAATTTTTGAAATTAACAAGTTAAGACAACAGCTTCAAGGGAAAGATGACACTATCAGGAATTTAGATGCTCAGATCAACATCATGAAGGTGTTGAATGTAGGTTCCACTGAAGGTAGTTGTGACCAACAGGCCTTAGACACTGATAGAATTCAGTTGAAAGATACGATTACCTCCCTTAGGATTCAGCTAGATGGCCTTAAGGTAGAAAACGTGAGTCTGAAAAGACGGTATGATGAACTGTCAAAGGCGAATACTCACTCACGTACTGCGTACACTGAAAAGCTTAGTGCCTTCACTGCTGAACATACCAAGCTGAAAGCCCAAGTGACTGGTACAACAAGTAGTGGACCTTCAACCTCTGAGACACCCAAAGTGCTTGCTCCAGGAATGTACAACTTAGGTTCTAAGTATATTCCACCACCTAAACGTGCTAACTGGGACAAACCAACCCCGTTACCTAAGAAGAAGCAAGTAACTTTTGTTGAACCTCCCAGACCTTCACTCAAACCAACTCAAAAACCAGTAGTGCATCCTAATAAGCAAACTAACGTGTGTGTGCCTATGTCTACAGGAGTAAAACCCACTTCTGGAGCTAGCAAAACTGAGCCCCTCGGAATCATAGTTCTTTGCCGGCTAAGAGTGCGAATGCGAGGAGAGTAGAAGCACACCATAGGACTTTGAATAAAAAGAATCGTGTTGATTCTAATTTGCTTGTTAAACATTCTGTTTCTGTTTCAAATTTGAACAATGTTTGTGGTGCATGTAACAAATCTTTGGTTTTTGCTAATCATAATGATTGTTTGGTTATGTGTGATGATTCTGTGAATGTTAAAACCCACCAGACTAAGCGTCTTAAACGTCAACCCAAGAATGTTGGGAAACCCATTAAGAGAGTCTGGAAACCAATTAGCAAACCTGTTGCTAATAGCAAGCCTCAGTGGAAGCCCACTGGCAGGCATTTCTCATTATTTGAGAAGTATCCTTTAACTAGGATCATGGAACCTACTGATATGCCAATAGAACTACCCCCGAGTGCTAGTTCTAGCCCCCAAATAACTATGGTCTCTAGGTTTACTGACCATAAACTTAGTGATCGAAAGGCAGGTTCCAAAGGGATCTCTGGTATTCTTGAATATTAACTAACCGGAACCCTTCAGGGCATCCTATCACCGTAAATGTTTGTGTTATTGCAGGTAGTGCAAATTGTTCTATGGTATCTGGATTCAGGATGCTCAAGACATATGACCGGTGATCGTGCGCGGCTTATAAACTTTGTGGAAAAGTTTATTGGTACTGTGCGATTTGGCAACGATGAATATGCAGCAATCATTGGCTATGGTGATTATAAACTGGGTGACACTATCATCTCTCGAGTCTATTATGTTGAAGGACTCAAGCACAACCTATTCTCTGTAGGACAGTTTTGTGATGGAGGTTTAGAAGTTGCATTCCGACAGCATTCATGTCACATCCGCAACTACGATATGGTGGATCTACTCAATGGTTCACGTACTACCAACCTGTACTCCATCTCACTGAATGATATGATGTCAGCTTCACCAGTTTGCTTGCTTACAAAAGCCTCTTCAACGAAGTCATGGTTATGGCATCGTCGGTTGAATCATCTGAATTTCGGGACTTTGAACGGTTTTTCACAATTTGTATCATGTAAAATTGTAAAAAAAAAAAAAAAAGAGAAAAAAGAGAAATGGCTTGCAGTTATTTCAGACTGTAACCCGGTCTTATCCCAGAGATTTAATGTACGTTTCAGTGCATTATTTCTTCAACAGACAAGCAGCTGTCTCTTAGGCACCGAACCATTTTCTCATAAACAGATTGTTTTATTCAAACATGTTCGGAGCACACCACAACCCAGACTGTGACTAAGCTCTTTAAATAGCACACGGGTCATAGTTTGAGGTGAGAATCAGCAAATAACTAACATTTGCAGGTCAAAAGGACGTACTATTGCTGATTCTATTGCCTAAAAAAAAAAAAGAACAAAAATTGACACGACCACCGACTACAATTCAAGACCAATTGCAGTCTCACTCCTGTCTATGTAATCTAAAGGTCTGTGTCACATGCACACTTGATATTTTGTGCTAATTCATCTCTACCTCAAACTTGAGGGGGAGATTGATACATTTTAAGTCATTCCTAGATCAAAAACCATTCACAAGTTTTACATACTTTTGATCGGGGGAGAAAATTTTACTTAACATGCTAACACTGGATAATTAAAGATCGATAGATTCTAAAATGCTTAAAAAGTTCCTATCCATGCATGTGCTAAACATCTTTCGATTATCGACGCCACATGTGTAGGGGGAGCATAAGTGTTAATATGATCAAAAATGTCAAGGTACCAAAAGGTTTTTAGTGTTCATACACACGTATCTTGATAACTGACAAAGAATCCACTTGTTCATGTTCGTGAAAGTTATTCGTATGGAATGCTAGGAAAGAGATTTGTACACCAGGCTTATACGTAAGAATGCTCATGCTGGCTTCGGACTGCGCCCACTAGTGAATGTGGGTTTCCTTACAGTACTCGTACATGGTTGGATTTCCCGAGGCACTTCATATCTTTCGGGATATTTTTCAAAACATCATCAGAGCATTCTGATTAAACTTTCGTGTGTGCCCCAAATAAATTTCACAAGCACATCGAATGTTTTTCAAATCATTTTTGCCACAGGCCTTCTACGGTACTTAATTGTATTAAGAAGTAAAACGCTGATAAAAGGAATTATACGGTATAGTCAGCCACATAGTAAACTTTACGACTCACTCTTTACACATTCTATTAGTAGAAAACTTTTATTGTTTTTAGTCTTCGGACATATCACAGTCTGAGAAACGCTAACACCAAGCACAAATCTTATTACTTAGGTCTTAGAGGACAACTAGCATGCTCACCTGCCGAAAACCTGTCAAGAAATGTTCTTTGAATGAATCTATCTAATCACAGGTGCAGTATTAATACTGTAATCATTGATCCTCACGGAATTAGAGGTTAATGTAACCGACCAGATTGAGTATCGTCTATACTCGGTCCCTTTAAAATACAAAACATTTCGTGACAGTTCACAAAAATGTTTTTTCTAGAACACATAAGTGGATTTACATAACAAAATGTTTTTGTCGTGACTAAATTGTCTATCAAGCGGAATGACGACTCACAACTAACCGATGCATAGACATGTGCTCATATGCCATACACAGTACTGCAGCACACTCAAGAAAAGCTTACATTCAAAAGCTTCCGCATGATCTCTGAAAATCAATTCTTCCCTTAAATGCAAAAGTTTCAAATGACGGGAAGCAATAAATCATCAAAGCTTTTTAAGATCCAACAGATTGAGCATGTGAGAACTAAAGATCAAGCGTATGGCAAAGTCAAAGCAAGAAGATCACAAGTAATTCAGAGAAATAAAGCTTAAACAAGTCATAGACTCAAGACATCAGTCATCACATCAAGTTCTATAGATCAAGTTCAAGGTGTTAAAGATTGGAATTACACACAAGCACCATCACGTGAAGTACCCTACTCAACAACGAGCTAAAGATGACAAGCACGAGTGAGCTAACTTCTTCATGCACCTCATCTAGGGGGAGGATTGTTAGGATCACATAAATGGCCCGAACCAAGAAGCCTTCGGGTCACTGAAGATACAAGACAACCTCCTAGCTCGAAAGACAATTTAAATAATGTTTAATTATGTATACGGCCAAGATGTAAAAAAGCCATGTTTGAGCAGTAGCAACAAGTGCTAATGGGTTAGCATTCTTGGCCATTCTTTCAGCACGGAGTTCATTAACTTCCTTTTGGTATTGTTTCAGAATGTCAAAGAGCTTATGGTATGAAACTTCATCCAACTTGTGTTGTTGCTTCACAATTGTGACAAATCTTGACCATTCTGGTTGAAGTTGTTGAAGAAATTGAACATTGACTTGCATCGTTGCAACTGTCAAATTGTTTCTGATCATTTCATTCATCATCTTGTAGAATCTTGTGTAGTAAGACTCAATTGTTTCTCCATCGTGAGAGGTGAATTGACCAAACTCCCAAAATAAGTTTGTCTTGACATCTTGAATATTGAGTGATTCACCTTGTTGTAGCCTTTCGATGGCTTCCCACATTTCTTGAGCTGTCTGACATGCATCAACAGTTGAGTATATTTCATCTCCAATTCCAGTCAATATTAAATGAATCGCTTCTTTTTCTGATTCAAAATGAGCTCTGTTCTCAGGAGTCATATTCGTAACAGTCTCGACTGTTGTTTGTTCAGGAACTGCTGGAGAATCCTCTGTTGCAGGAACAGCTGGTGTTGTGACAATCGTTGGAGTGTAAGGACCTTTAAGAATGCACTTCCGTAAGGCATCACCATTTGGTCTTGTATCAATGTATCGTAAGAACCGTGATCGCCATTGTGCATATCGTCCTGTTGCAAGCATTGGTGGACGATCCCTTGAACCTGCTGCCATTATGTTGTTATGCATTTGACTATCGGTTGTGGAAGTTACAATTAGAGTTGTCATGATGAATGATTGACGAATTATGAAGTGAAAAATGATTGAAGGATCTTAAGTGTTATGAAGTGTTGATTGGTTGTGGTTTTAATTGAAAGTAATTAATTTCTACGGGATTTTCCAAGTCAAAGATTTAAACCGAGAAATTGAGTTCTTTCGCGTGATTTTACAAAATCGAGAGAAAACCGTGAAAAGTTAATTGTTGTTGTTAAAGTTTGTTTATTAATTGTCCTTGTAGTCCGAATTAAAGTCCAAAGTCCTCGTATTTAGTCCATGAAGTTTATTTGTCTTGATGTGATGTTTTGATTAAACTGTGATTAATATATATTCCCAAATTCGGTCAAATATTGTGATTAATATATGTTTTGATTAAACTGTGATTAATATATATTCAGTCCATGAAAATTTTTTCGGGAAATTAAGGTTTAAAAAACATGGGTTTTCAATGGACAAAACGCAACGACTTTAGTCAAAACGCAACTACTTTTCTTGATCAAAACGCAGTCACTTTTCTTGATCAAAACGCAACGTCTTCTATGATCAAAACGTAATTTTCTTTGAGCAAAACGCAGTCTGTCTTGATCAAAACGCAATGTATAAAAAATTTGGGCAGAGTAACGTTTAGTCAAAATGCAATGATGGTCTTCAAAACGCAACCTGTGGAGACAAAACGCAACACACAAAAAATATCAAATCGCAGTGATTTGAGAATCAAAACGCAACGACTTGAGATCAAAACGCAATGTCTTCAAATCAAAACGCAACGACTTGAGAACCAAAACGCAACGTCTTCAAATCAAAATGCAACCAGTACAAATGTCACTTTCAAGTACAGTACTTGTTTGTCTCTATTCTCAAAACGCAACCAAGAATTTTGTCAAAACGCAATGACGAAAAAAAACTTCAAACTAGCTCGATTTCACCCTTCACCATTGATCTCGAAACTAAGCTATAAAAACTTTAATAAGTGATACAAGGATTGTTCTAAACACAAAAAGTACACACTTTATTTCATTTTAGCCAAAAAAAATAAGATTCAAACTTTGCTTTTCTTAGTTTTTTTAGTTTTCGAACCACAACAACAAAAATACTACACGAAATGGGATTTGTGAACCACAATCAAACACGAAATCACCCGAAGCTCTTGATGCCAAAATGTCGGTAGACCATTAATCACTTCACTTCATTCTATGTAGCTCGAATTCAAGAAGAAAAGAGAAGAAAATTAGAAGAAGTTTAGAGAGTGAAAAACAAGAGAGAGAAAATGGTTGAATTACTTGCAAAATGGAATGTTTACAAATGAACCAACACCATTTTCCATGATGGAAAAATTGTTTATATTAACTACACAAAATTACATGGTGACGGTGTGGGCTTTGTACTGGGCCTGGCTCGAGATTGACTTGGGCTTTAGCCCGATACACATACAATATTAGATTACATTTACGAGCCCGTTTACCCTTCTAGCCTATTACAACGTATAATTAATTAAGTGACCGAGACCTAATATAATGAACAAACTTCCTTGTTCGACTCAATATTTTGAGGCTAACACACACACACACACACACACACACACACACATATATATATATATATATATACACACACACACACACACACACACACACACACACACATATATATATATATATATATATATATATATATATATATATATATATACATATACGTACTACATTATAAAGGAAAAAGCACCCATTCTTGAAAACATACGAATCTTGAATGTTGAAACTATTTAAAGAAACTATATACACAATGTTTAATATGTACGCATGACACAATAAGATTTTAGAAATATAGATTTCAAATTGAAACTAATTTAGGATAGTTGAATGTTGAAAAACCCGACATATAAAAAACCTAAAAACTGATAACTCATTCATTCTCATCTAACTCTCTCTCTAAAAACACACACCAAACTTCTCTCTAATAAATAAAACCTCTCTAATATCCAACCACCACCCCTAGCCGACCACCACCACTATGCACAAGAACCGACCACCACCCCGAGCCGACCAGAGCCACAGAGTGGACCATCACCACGAGCCGACCACCATAAACGGTATGTGGTTTTCTTTAGATCAATTGTTTTTTTTATATTCATAGTTTTTAAATGTAGATTTAAGTTCTTACTAATTTTTTTTGCGTTTTATTTACCAGCCGCATACTTCGTCGGAAAAATCATACTCGCCAAAAAAAGGTTCGTCGGAAATAGCCTATGCCGGAGACAGACTCGCTGACTCACCCTTTCAATGATTTGGCAACTTTTAATAGATCTATATGATTTGGAAACTTTTAAGGGTTTTCTTTTATAGATTTGAAGGTTTTCGTTTATAGATTTGAGTTTCTCTAAATTTCTTGGCGTTTTTATGTTACAGCCGCTTCTTGCCACCACTCGTCGCCGCCGCTGCTTGCCAGAAAAGTTGATGCCGCCGTTGCTAGCTGGAAAAGTTGTTGGCGTCGTTGATCTGCTTGTGTTGCCTGTATATCTTTGTTTTATTTTTTAATGTTGTTATAAAATTTATTATATAGATCTAAGTTTCATAAGATTTTTGGCATTTTTTTCAGCTACCTTCTGCCGATCACCGCTGTCGGAAATGTAAGATTTGTATTTTAAAAAAGTTGTTGTACCTTTGTGATATCAATTAAATATTTTAATTTCTATTTTTTTCCTTCAGAAAAGTAAGATTTGTATGGCTGCTATAAATTGATAGTTATTGAAATTGAAGTATTGAGATTGTTAGTTATAAAATGAGATTTGAAATTGATATACATTGATGTATAAACAATCAATAAAAGTGATATTGTTAGAATTATTATTATGAGTATAAAATTGTCATAAAATTTTAAGATTGTTAAGGTTATTGTATAGTGGGTTATTATATAGTTATTATTTGTGTAAAGTTTTTGCATTTGTTAGAAAATTATAAATAAAACTTGTAACACTGCACAAACTTAAATTTCTGAAAATTTATGAAAAAATCTATATCTATATCTATACTTCTATACTACATTATAAAGAGTTTAGCCTCAAATCTTGAATGTTGAAAAGTTGAAAATGTTGAATGTTGAAAGTATTTTAGGATGAAAATAATACACAGTAATCTATTATATATAAAGATTGGGCCCGCCTCATTAAATTGGAGGCTTAAAGAGGAGTACCCCAAGCTTTGAGAGTTGAAAAAAATTCCATAATCCTGCTGCATATCAACTGTTTCGGGAGTTTTGTGATTAATGCATCCCATCATCTTAGTATCCCATCATCTTCTTAATAACTTTCATGGTTTGTTAATCATATTGCTTCCACTGCCCAAAAAACACACACACCTTAAAAGAAAACACATGTAATTGATTGATCCCCAAACTCCCTTCCCACCACAAAATGAGATCAAAACAATGATCATTTTAATTATACATTAATCTTTTTTGGTGATTTCGTGTTTTTTTCAAGAAAGCCTATGAGTTATCAGGCTGTGTTGGAAGCTTCATAGATTCATAGCAAACAAAAAAAAATCACCAGGTAGGTTTTTTGCCTAATTTATGTGTAGTAATTAGTTATAATCTTTTTTACATTTTGAATGAATATAAAAAACATGTTTTACACTTTGTATCAATTTGTGATAGTGTTTGGATTTGCAGGGGAAGGTTATTCTTCATTAGTATTGCTATGATTCAAAGTTATATATACTTTTTGGATTATTTTTGTTTATCACTTATGATGAGAGGATAGAAGCCGTAAGGAAAATGATTATGGCCGTCACGATTGAGCAGGAAAAAGAAATTTTGGACTTCTTATTTCCTTATCAGGTTTCTTTATTTCCATCTTTCTTTTGGCTTTAATACTCCAACAGAGGTTTATAATTGTATGTTTCTTTTGTATTTGTTAGTGTGCGGCGCAGGGCATAGAGGTTATCTGGATCACGCGCGTTAAAAAAAACCAATGTTGAACCAAAAGCGTAGTCAGCCGAGTTAAGTAAACGTGTAATCCAGAACTCATTCACCAACTAATCAATAAACAGGTTAAAATTGTCACTTTTAGTTGGACAGTTTTGTTTTCTACAATGATACTTCTTTGGAAAAAAAACCATAAAAATTGCAACTTACAAATAAAAACATAGAAGCAAAACTATCACTAAACCACAACTTAAGGAAGCCCCACATGAACCACACCAAGAATTACAGCCCCTGAAATGGCAAGACAAGAAGGACCAGAAGATACCCAATGACAAACCAAAAAAAGACCTTTACTTGATTAATGATGCCAAAGAACTTGAAGCTATTAATCCTTGATGCCACATAGAAGACAGTCCCAAACATTACCATCACAGAACCTTTTGAAGAAGTCACATAAAATACTCACTTAAAATTGCAGCAGAACTGAAGTAGAATGACCTGATCCAAACACTCATATAATAAAAGACAACAACATTTGTAGCAGAACCGTAAGCAAAACCAACAGCCCATGCAACGGACTCACTAGAACATTGTTTGAGTATATTATGAGGTTAATGTGTGTCACTGTCATGTGTTCATCATTTCATTTGACCTCGTACCGAAAAAACCTATTTTGACCCATGCCAAAGGAGCTGATACATGAAAGAGCTATTTTAACAGGTATTTTATTTTGAATTTTAAAATTGATTATGGAAATATTCATTATTGCTACAATATATGTGTTTTACTATTACTATAAAAATTGAACCATTTCTTTCTAATGATCAGCAGGAAGCAATCATCAATCAACACATAATAGTTAGGCAAGTGAACTACGATTGGGTAAGTCATTAAGCAATTTCTCAACTCGAATGGTGTCCTGTAGGGTATGGTTTATCATATAGATTTTACGTTTGTCTAATATTTTGCTTTGACTCGATATTTTAAGGTCTGATGAATAGGAAGCAATTGCCACTCAGCTAAGAAGGTGATCTAAAGCTCATATTATTGATTTATTCTCATGTGGATTGAAATGATTTATTTATACCCTAACAACTGCTTCCTATTTGAAAGCTGTTAAACGTTATACATCAATAACATATGGTTATAATAAGAAGGAATTTATGGTTAACCGATGTTTGGATAGCTCTGTAAAGCAACCTTACTAATTGGAGATGGTATAATTCTTTAAGCTTGTTACTATTGTTTATAGTTTTAATGTGGTAAATGTGGGTTTTTTACTCTTAGATTTTGTTACCAACCTGCAGCATCGACACATGATCAAGATGTTTTTAGTTTTTATCCAGAAAAAAGATTTTGTAATGATTTTGAGTAGATACAAAGAGAGTGTTCCTCATCTAAAGCTTGCAGGTTTGAGATATAATCTATAAATATCTTGCCTTTAGTTTATAGTTTAGTTGGCGCTTCTGTTTTTAAGTCTGTTTATATCTCCTGTTGCTTCAGGACCGACCTTATTTGCAAGAAAGGTGATGTAGAGTTTCATAGAGAGGCTGTTTTAGTAAAGGGAGATGACCAAGTATAAGGAATAAAGGAGGGCTTGGAGGAAGGTTTGACCATCTTTTTTTGTTTGTGAAAAGCTTGATCAGTAGAATGATTAGAAGAGTGAAGATAATTAAGTTGGAGAAATTTGCTTCTACCATATTGTGTATCTTTTTTCAAGCTTTTTTAGGTGCAAACTCATGGATATATGATTCCAATATATAATAGACAATGTGTAAATCTTATTATAATAAATAGGACAAATGGTCTAAATGTTTAGTTACTTAATAAGGGAAAAGTAAGATAATACTGCAAAGTAATAGGTGTTATCTAATGCTCTAATTAACAAGCACATGTGTGCCTTTTTCTTTCTATTTCTGAAATCATGTTACGAAAGCAAGTGGACTTTAGAAAACATTATATTCAACGTTCACATTGCTTTGTTATTGAAAATCAGTCTGTGACTAACTGATTGATTATTTTTTTTTGGAAGGCAAAAGAAATACGTTAAAAGTTTAATTTTTTTGTTTCGTATGTTGTGGTGCGAGTTTGTTTTGAGGAATAATAAAGTTGCACCATCAATTTCAATATATGTGAGTAACGTGGTTGCTCAAGTTCAGGTTTTTCTAATTTCGTACTTCGTAATTTAAGTTTGTTACTTTGCTTATAAACGCAATAAGAGTGGTCAGCTCTAAGTAATAATGTTTAGCACTTTCATGAATGCACATGATATAGCCCGGTGCATCGCACGGGTCTGAATGCCTTGTGTAGTAGTAAAGTTGAATTAATATATAATTGTTAACTAATATACGAATCATATATGGAAATAAGAAGCTGCCAATGTAAAGTCTATATGTAGGAGTGCGAATACAAATTCTATATGCAGTAATGATTTGATGAAAAAGGAAACTGCCAATGCAAATTCTATATGTAGTAATGATTTGAAAAAAATATGAAACTGCCTATGCCATAGCAAATTCTATGCTTTTTAAAAGTAATACTTTCTAAAACTTTAAGGTAGTCTAAATTTATTAAGGAAATATGTAACGAAATTTATTAATTACCATCACTAAGGTAGTCTAAAAGGCTATAAACTGACCAAAATTACCACGACATTAACATATTAACATAGTAAGTATAATTAAGAACAATATAACTATTCTTCTAAGCTGTAACCCAAAAGTTCTTATAGGCAATTTTCAAGACCATCTTGATCATCTCAAATCATGACTCAAATCATGAATACTTGTATGATTTTCGTTATTTTCTGCTTGTTAGGTACTTCTTTCTTCGTCTTTTTTGACTTATTAATTATTATTGATCTTCTAAGCTTTAACATCCGTAATGTTTTAGTTTTGTTTGATAACAAGTATTGTAAAACGTGCATAGTAAACTATTAACAAGAGTTAACTAAAAGAACATACCATATATGGTTGCATGCATGCACTTGGTGGTGAACAAGCATACATATATGTTAAATGCACGTGATGTTATCGGCCGCTAGGAATTTCCGGCGCTATACGCGGGTACTCGCCTAGTATATATATATATATATATATATATATATGTATATATATATATATATAGTTATAATATAATATATATAATATAAATTAGAGAGTGGCATTTTCTTTGCAGAACCATTTTTTGTACAGAACCTACAGAACCATCATTTTTACTCTTAATAATGCATAATGTATATTATATCAATGCAGGATGTCATTTTTGTAAATATCTACAACTTATTTTAGGAAACAAATTAAGGGCAAATCAGGTATTTTGTATTTATCCCTAGAAAAGTGCAAACCAACCAAAATATAACTGCCCATCATTTATTTTTTTAGATCTCATTCGGGGAACAAAAAAAAAACTATCGAACCCTTTTTCTCCTAACTCTAGCCTCCATCAACAATCCTCTCTATATTAATCTCATTTGTTTTATAAATATTTGTTAATAAAATCCATCAACATCCTCTCTATATTGCATTGTTTTATAAATCTTTGTTAATAAAATAGGAGCAGTTATTCCAAATCACGCTCCACTTATTAGGTTGAAAAAAATATTTCTGCAGTTCTTCTTTTCATCTCTAATGTCGTCTCATCTCCAAGAACCAATTCACACTCACTCATATCAACAAAAATCCCCAATTACGTCTCATATCATCAAAATAAAAAAAGGCTAGAACATGGAAGGTAACATTCAAATGGATCAATCTGTATAACATTCGAATGGATCAAAGCTGATCGAACATGGAAGGTAACATTCGTGTTTTTACCTGATCTTGTAAATAATTATGGTTTAATTTAATTATTATTTTCTATTATGGACATAATTGAATCTGTATAATTATTATTGGATTAGTTTCTTGGTTGATTGATTTATTTGGTATCTAGTTAAAGCGATTGTTTGAAATTGGCTGGTTATTGTGATTTTAATTTGATATAATTGGTTTTGATTGTATAGGGTGAACATAATTGCACTTCCGTAGTTATGTAACAACGGCTCCATGAAGATGATCATATAGGTATATATGTACAAGATTTTTATGAGGCATCTATAAATCATTTAACGGTAATTGTGATTCTTTGGTTGTTTTTAAGTATCTATACACGTTTTTGTTGTGTGATCTAGTTAGTGGCTGTTTTTGTGTGTGCATGAACTCGCAGCTGTGATGTGGATTCACAATTTTGAGGATCGAGTGTTTCGGTATTATGAGTCTTATTTTTTTATATTGTAGGGTTAAAATTAATTATGATTCTTCAAGTTGTAAAACCACTTGGCATATTTTATTTTAAACATACACTTATTAATTACAAGTGATAATAGGCTCTTTAGACATCCGATGTTGAGTAATGAAATATTAGCCTTAGCCTAACATGCACATGTAATTTAGATATGTGTTTACGGTGCTTGTGGTTGTAATTTTTAAACATACTGTTAAATAATTGGCGTCACTATATACGAATAGTGCATAAGTGTTCTTTTAGCTGTTAAGCTTATTTGGTATAATTAGTTCTTTTTTCTTTTTTTGCTTTTTTAGGGGATGACTCAATCATAGAAAAGACGACGTGTGATGGAGATGATCAACGAAGGCACTTGTAATTTTAGAAGTTGTGCATATATGTTATCGAAAGGCATGTATATATGTTCTTGCAAGGGTACTTATATGTTCTAATGAATTTGAAAGAGGAAGTGAAACGTGCACATATGTTTTTTAAAGAGTGCACACATGTTTTTGAACAACATAGATATAGTTGGATTTATATTTCTAATGTATTTCATTTGATATCAAATTTTATTAATGTATTTATGTTGTTGGTTTGTTATTTGTATTTGAAATGTATTTCATTTGATATTAATTTTTGTTTATATTTTGTGTTATAAATTTTGAAGATTAAAGAATGTGCACAAGAAAATATGTGTAATTACCATATTAAGTTAAAAATGTACACTAGAAACATGGAATTTACAATATAAAAAAAAACATATATGCATTCATTTTTTTTCTTTTGAAAACAGTACATACTAAAAAAAAAATATAAATAAAATAAAAAAATTAATTTCGAAAATTAAAAGGTTTTTAAAAAAACGTTTTTTAATTAAAAAATTCAAAAAAAGTCAAAATGTGTTTTGACTATTATACCCTTTTGAATTAAATAAAAAAAAGTAATGATACTAAATTCTAATTGATTTAAAGTGGTTCTATAAGTTCTATACAAAAAAGTGGTTTTGTAAAGAACGGTCCCTATATATATATATATACATACATATATATATATATATACATACATATATATATATATATACATACATACATATATATATATACATACATATATATATATATAAAAAAAATATACATCCTATAATGTATGTAGATATATATATATATATGTATGAATGTCATATAAAGGTACCATATATAAATATATATTGATATATGACATACATACATACAAATATATATATATATATATATATATATATATATATATAAACTTATTAGTGTATGTATTGTATACAATTTGGTATAAGTTAAATGTATAAGTTGTGGGTATTTGGTAAATACATAAAGTGACGTAAAAACGTAACTTTTAAGATAGATTTGCAAGTTAGTTAAATTATCTTTTACCATGTGTTTTGACAATGTTATAATGTTATTTGAGCATATCGTTGGTCGTTAGGACCGTTAACTAGAATCATTAGGTCGAAGGTGCGTTCGTATAACTAGGGCTCCTAAGAAAATAAGCGTTAACTAAATAAAATGACACGACCATTTAAAAAAGTGACTCTGCAAAGATATAATGGAGTCAAAATGTCATGAGTTTCTATCGGTTACTAACTTCAAAAACAGACGGTTATCACAGTAGTGTTGGTGCGGCGGTTGTTTGGTTGGGGTTGACAGTTGTTGGTGGTGACGACGGTTTTTACTTGTTTTGTTTTCGGTGAATATGGCGAATAACGAGGTATAACATTTTTTGTGTTTCATTATCATTATTGTTGATTTGTTATATATATGTGTGTAGTAATATATAGTTTTATGTTTTTGTTATTTTAGGAGTATCATGTGACTCTTACATGTAGAAGTAGGTTAACGTTGATTCGCGACATTAGAGATAAAATTAGAAACACCCCTAGGGAAGAATCATTTAGGAACACGTGTTTTGGTTGGTTGTTAGATTTAGATCAATCTCAAGAAAATAGTATTCTAGTACATCATATTAGTTGTCGCCAAGTGGAGAGTGAAGTGGGAGACACGAAGATTGTTCCTTTCACTTACATGGTATGTAATTATCATATACAATTTAGGAGGGAGGAATTTTGCCTCGTAACGAGGTTAAGGTTTGGGGTAGATTTTAGTTCGAACTTTGCAGTTGGTCCTGTTCTATTTAGGAGATGAGTGTTCAAATCTGGTAGGGATGGTAAGCATATAACCGCTGGAATATTGCTAGAAAAGATTAAACCACAAAGATGTTGATAGTTAATAGAACCACGACGATGCTGTTTGAGCCATTGTTTGTAAGGCATTTAGAGTTGGGTGATATTAGTCATGAGCTTAGGTATACTGTCCTCCGGAATGGTGCTTTAGGTTAGTAGTAATAATAAAAAACCTAGAACATGTATCCTTGGGGTTCGCACGTATGGCTGACATTATACGAGCAGTTAAGGGAATGCAAACGTTAAACGGTGGGAAGCTCACTTTGCCATTGATCGACAATTTGATAATGGTCGTCCTAAGTATTCGTTGATGGGCTTTATATGGGCCATTAAGGTATGTCATCTGTTAATATGTAATCTTTATGTATACGTATACCGTTAACGAATTTAAACAAGTATTTTTTTGGACGTGGATATTGGAGACGTATCAAGTAGGGTGCTTAACTTTTATAGACGTGAAGAGCGTCATCGTAGAGCTCTTGCTTGGCGTTACCATATAAAGTTTTATCAAAAATATATTGAACATTTTTTTGATGTGAGTTCTTATTAATTATGCACTTTATTTTTTGGTATATCATTATAATATTTATTAGATTATGTATTTAATTTCATAGTTAATGTCCTTGTTATTTTAAAGGGAGCTCAACCTAGTGCAAGACTGACACCAGATGCCGTTGTGGCTCAAGCAGAGTGGTGGCTTGCAAGCAAAGCATTCTTTAATGGTCATATTCGCGAACAACAACGAATACCGCCGCCTGTAAACCAACATAGTCACGATGATGTTCTCGAATACATTTATCGACGTATGGTGGAACAAGATAACTTGTTAAAGGTACAAGCTGACAAGATAAAGTCACACAATGACATGATCAAACAAATTAGCAATGAATTGCAAGTAAATTGTTAACGTTAAATTTATGAGGTTATATATAAAGATGAAATAATAGTTGTCATTTATTTCTTTAAAAATTTTAATGCATGCAATGCGAGGTAGGAGACTAATGAAAGGACCGGTCGTTGTTGGTGAACATTGTGGTTTAAGTGAGTTTAGTGGTTTTCAAAACACACATGTATTTTTTACTTGATTTTTAGCTTCATATAATTTTGTTTTGTTGAAAACTAACTTATTATTATAATCTTGTATTTAAGGCTTCCAACATGGTGGCCCAAGAATGTTCATGACGCCAAGCAACTCTTTCTTTGAAGGTGTCCAAATGACCTTGACTTATCCGGGCTCATTTGATCAGCCGATGCCATCCCGGTATTCGACCTCGTATCCAACCACTCTTTACACTGCTACCCCTAGGGCACAACAAGGATTTGCTTCGTGGTCTTCTACCTATCCGGCCACAGTTGACCCTACACCCTAATATGGTCCATTACATACTCATGATGTTGGTGGTGTCATCCCGATAATCCAATAATTACCTAAATTTTCTTCTCGAGTATGCTTCTATACAACTAATCATGCTAAAGTAACAAATGGTAATTATTTATTCTTTTTTAGGATGTCATGAATCGAGAAAGGAGAGAATCTCATCCTGGCTATTTTTTGAATAGCCCATATATGCCTTTGCCAGCTATTACTGTCGTACCTAATAAACGGGGACTGAAAAGAGTAGGAAAAAGACGAGTAACGCCAACATTTTAGATTTTGATCTTGGAAAGGCGATTGGTGATGACAATGCACGAGATGATGAAGTTAGGATTACTGGTGCACATGCTACTGGGGATTTCATTTAACTTGAGAACATTGACCCTAATATGGTAATCGTAAGAGTAGTATTTAATTTATTAACGTAAGTTAACAAATGTGTATTGATATTGTATTTTAATTTTGGCTGTTTAGGTTGCTCGATATCATTATGTTGAGTCTCACATTCCTCCACAACCCCAAACCTGTACTTCTGGACTGCCATATTAAGGGTTTTAGAGCTATGGAATCATTCTGGCAAGAATTAGTTCCTCAAATGTACAAGGGAGGCTTGTAAACAATGTCTGACCCCACCAAAGTGGGTTGGTTGTCGGGTGACGTAAGTTTATTATTAAATGTTTATAAAAGTCTTAGATTTTTTTCTAGAACTACAATTAATTTTATTTTATCATTTGAATCAGCAAATTAATGTCTGGATAGAGTTGCTTTTTAGAAATAGGCCACATGATGCTCGGTGGACAGTGGCTAAATCAGGGACTGCATCCTTGAATCCAGGCTCAAACGTCTTCTTACTACAGACATATCGACATTTAAGGGGAACATTGGATGGATCGACGCATCCCTACACTACATGGGATAATGTAAATTAGGTAAGTATTTATGTTTAAACATTTAATACATTTATATATGAATAGTATTTAATAAGTTATTGAATTTTACATAATTGAATTATTTTATCTTCGTAGGTGTTTTTGCCCATCCATGCCGGAGGTGATCACTGGATCATGGGTGCAATAAATTTACCGCATTCCACATTTTATATCTTATACTCTTTGCATAGCCATAATCGAAATTCATCCTTAAGTCAATATATATCAGAATGGACAGAAGTGTTAAATGATATTTTGGAAGAGCTTGGCCAATTCAAAAGAACAAGACGCCGACCCTATAATTTCTACTATCTATACAATGAAGGCCTTTTCTCGATCCCACAACAGATAAACTATATGGATTGTGGAGTGGTTACATGTTGGCTAATAAATCAGCTTTGTATGGATGTGACTCCTGTAGTTGCGTTGTCAGCCCTGATGCTTTTTCATGCTATTAGAGTTGAAAATAGACTTTTAAGTGTATCAATGTGGTGTGAGGATTCAGCCCGAATGGGATATGATTATGTTGAAAGATTTATATAATATTTTGTACCAACGACTCAAACGTAACCCTTGCCTTTTTTGTGAGTTTTGAATGTTCTAATTTAGTCCTTTGACTATTTGACTTTTGTCAATTTTGTTAGAACCTGTACCGTGTTGACAGTGGTGAATTTATGTAATTGAGGTATTCTATGGTTATGTTGTGTATAATAATCCTTTTAGAGGGTATTATTATGTTGATTGTGTTCCGGGTGGTTTGACCCGTGAATAGTTGAAATGCCGAAAACGAGTCCCGACACAACCAATAATGTTCAAATGAGATTTTGGGAAATTTAAATGGAAATATGCCGTGTAAATACTCTAGGTTATTGGAAAAGTATTTTTAAGATGAATAAAAATGCTAAGTAACTTTGGGAAATATTTTACGATCATGGTTTTTGACTTTTAAGTGAACCCGACACAAAAAAGAAGACAACCGAGCCCCTAGGATCCCATGGCCGGCTATAGAGAAAGGGAGGGGACATGGTGGCTTATTTTTAGCTAGATGGTCCCTTACTAGTACAAACTTTGGCTTATTTGATTTGTTTCTATCTCATTTCAAACACACACTTCAAAAATTTACACACACTTCTCCTCTCCTTTTTCTTGTGTTCGTCCGACCTCCAACACACACAAACAAGAAATATTGTTGGTTTTTGATCAAAAACATGAAGATTTGCGGAGTTGTAGGTTGATTCTAGTAGTCGGGTTATAGTTAAAACTACGTTTGGGTAGTCGGTTCGCGTTCATTCTCGCTTGTCAAAACCCTCTTTGTAAGTTTTATAAATTTTCATTTAACTTGTACTTTTGAGTGTTAAATAATGCATAGATGTTAGTTGTACATGTTGATCGTCGTAAAAATCGAAAACAAAGTTTACAAATGGTTATCTAGGGTACGTTTTGAGTTCGAACAAAAAGAAAGAAAAGTAAGGTTTTGTTATTTTTGATATTGTGGTCGTGATGGTTGAAAAACATATAATTGCTATGTAGCTTATTTTGTATATGGCTTATTTTGGCTTATTTTTAAGCTCGAATGGCTTATTTTTAAGCTTATTAGCTTACGATCAAGAAAGAAAACACAAAAGGAGTGTTTTTGGTTATTTACCTTGTATGTCATATATTCGTGGATTATTTTTATGGCTTATGGTGATAACTAAAATACGATACGTAGCTTATTAGCTTATTTTCAAGCTTACAGAATTGGCTTGGAGCTATTGGGTTCACGACCCAATAAGCCTCAATAAGCCGTGGCTTATTGAGTGCTTATTGTGGTTCGGATTCCTTTGTTACTTATTGTTTTGGGCTTATATTTACTAATGGGCTTTGGTATTGGGCCTAAAGTATATATTATACGTATGAATATCTTAATGGATCCTTATTGGGCCCAATAAGCATAAATTAGTCATTTTAAGAGATTTGACGAACTTTTGGAAAGCGAAAAATGTTTATGAATTTATTTTGGAAGTCGTTTGAGAAACACGTTTTGGTGAACATTGCGAAATATTGATTTTTGGTAGTTTGTTGGAAAATAGTGAATTCGTGGAAAATTGTTTGAAATTAAGGTTTAAAACCTTGGAAAACGTTGTATAAACGTACGGGTCATGTCGAAATTTCATAAAAAGTCTATACTTAGAATTTTGTACTAAAAACGTGTTTTTCAATAAAATAATAAAATATTATTATTTTAATAAATTGACTAATAGACGAAAAATATATTTTTTGAAACTTTTTTTTCTAAATTGTTTAATATAATTAAACATTTCGTTTCTTATAACTTAAATGATGAATTAATAGAAATTAAGAGTACCGAATGGATTTACCGATACACACACACACACACACACACACACACACACACACACACACACACACACACACACACACAAATATATATATATATATATATATATATATATAAGTATTTATTATCT
>BQNB010001807.1:119157-133318 GCA_026074375.1 Tanacetum coccineum | reverse complement strand
TTCTTGTTTAAAACGCCATTTTTAGGTCGTTTCCTATATCTTGATTATTGTACTTTGACGTAGCACCCCAATGTTACCATTACGCTGCATATCAGATTTTGGGGGTGTTACACTAAATGGCATGAGCATTTGGCATTTGCAGTTTGCATTTCAATGTCATGAGCATTTGGCATTTGCTGTTTGCATTTCAATATCATGATCATTTGGCATTTGCAGTGTGCACTCTGCAAATGCTAATCTAAATACCTAATTATGCAGTCAAACTGCAAAATTGCAAATCGAATCACAGAAAATTGCAAAGCAAATCATAGCATTTGCATCTGACCATAAGCTAAATGTTTTTAAACATCAAAATAAAGATACTAATGTCAACAACCCAAAATACATATATTAAATTGTTTCTGACCATCAACATACAACAGATAAAGATAGTAATGTCTATTAAGTGGACTTCCTCTTTCTTGTAGCTGAAGGTGGTGGAGCATTAGGATCAAACAAAGCAATTACACTTCCTGTCATAGCTATTTTCTTGTACCCTTTTGGAGCATTGGAAGCAGCTTGTGCATTAGAAGTAGATGTAATAGGAGCTCTAGATCTTGTGGAAGTGGAGATAGTGGGAGCTCTGGATCTTGTGAAAGTGGAGGCAGTAAGAGCTCTGAATCTTGTGGAAGTGGAGGCAGTAGGAGCTCTGGATCTTGTGGAAGTGGGGCAGTGGGATCTTTATCATCATCTTCATCACTAGAAATTTGAACCACATCTGCAAGCATTGCCTCCTTAGCTTTCTTTGCCTCCTTTGCCTTCAATTTAGCCTTCCTTGCTTTCTTTGATTGCTTTGCTAATTCAGCCTCCCTTGCTTTCTTTGCCTCCCTTACTTTCTTTGCTTCATTTGCTTTCTTAGATTCCTTTGCCTTCTTTGCCTTTAGCAACCTACCAAAATCCTCTTTAAGCTTTTTGATTCTGTTTTCAAGATCAAGACTATCAAGATCATCATCATGATCATCAACCTGCTTTGTCTTTATTGCCCTGGCCAAATCCACTTCAAGAGATCCTACTCTGTTTTAGATATCATGCACATTTCCCTTTCCACTATCCTCTACAAGCTTTTTCTTTCCCTTATCATCTACAAGACAATAAGTTAAGACAGGTTAAATCCTATTAAGTGAGAAGCTTGACTCAATACAATCATATGCATACCTTTATTCACCTTCAAATGATGATGCTCTGCCTCCTTTTCCTTTCCATTATCCTCTTCAAGCTTTCTCTTTCCCTTATCATCTACAAGACAATAAGTTAAGATAGGTTAAATCCTAGTTGTCTCATTAAGTGAGAAGCTTAACTCAATACAATCATATGCATACCTTTATTCACCTTCAAATGATGATGCTCTGCCTCTTTTCCCTTTCTATTATCCTCTACAAGCTTTCCCTTTCCCTTATTATCTACAAAACAATAAGTCAAGACATGTTAAATCCTAATTGACTCATTAAACAACCTATAAATGCAGTATGCATATAATACACTAACATTTCCCATATTTCAGCCACAAGTCATCTAGTATGACATAAGCTATTTCATCCTCAGATTTCCATTTATTCCCATATTTCTCCAATACATAGTCAACCATCCCATCAGTCACCACTAGCTTTGTATAATCCTTAATTCTGGCCTTCTCAGATTCTACTATAGCTAAGAATTTCTCTACATAACAAGTTACAGACTATTAGGGGTGTTTGACACTACCATTAAGACTATTAAGGGTGTTAGGAACTACCATTAAAGTCACAATCAACAACACATTTTTCAGACCATTAGGCTTATAAGTAACCAAAACATTAACCTTTCATGATAGAAAGTTTCATATCCTCACTTGCTTTTGCAGCATTTGCTTCTTTTTCTTCGTCTTTGTAAAATGTGTCATATATATCATCCACTATGATATCAATCAATGAATCATCTTCCATCCAATTCGTCTTCCCATACTTAGGCATAACATACCCGTCCATTATCTCTTGTGTAGCTACAACTTTACCCCAATCAATGTGCTTTGGATGTGCTTTCATTTTGGTATCTAACAAACAAAAATTAGGGCAACAAATATTAGGGCAAACACAAATTAGAAGCTACTAAAACAACACACTTTCAAAAAGATGATAAAAACTCACTTCGATGCAATCTCAGAGCGAGTGAGTGGCGTCTTCGAGAGTGGAACAGAGAAACAAGAATGATCGAGACACAGAGGTATTTATGTGTAAAATGGCGAGAGGGATGGAGTTATAAGCTCTTTTGTGTTGCAACGTTGGTCCTTAGGGTATTATTCCATGTGAACTGACGATTATACCCTCGACGTGAAGAAAAGTTAACAAAATTTTGGATGAAGTTACGGTCAAAGGACCGGTCAACTCAAAATGGACAACTACATGGACGATCAATGTAATTTCGGAACTTTTAAGATGAAACTTGTAATTTCAAGACAACCACAAAGACGATCTATGTACTTAACTAAAAAACACAAAAATACATGTGAAACCCACAAATCACAAAAATGTTAGCGGATTAGTCTTCATGACCCAAAGGCATATTTATCTTTGTATTAGTTAATAAATAGGCCCAAGCCCGTTTGTGGGTTTAGGGTATTAGGGTTTTACCACTATAAATAGTGGTCAATAATAAATCAGAACCTACGGGGTTTTCATTATCTTACATGGCCAGTTCATCAGCTCGATGTCAAGAATGCCTTTTTGCATGGATCGTTATCTGAGACTGTCTACATGCATCAACCTCCTGGTTTTCGAGATCCACGGCATCCTGATCATGTTTGCCTTTTACAACGATCACTTTATGGGCTTAAACAGGCCCCTCAGGCCTGGTTTCAGCGATTTGCAGCCAATGCTGCTCGGGTTGGTTTTTTCCACAGTCGATGTGACTCATTACTTTTTATTTACAGACAGGGGTCCGATACTGCCTACTTGCTATTATATGTCGATGATATTGTTTTGACTGCATCTTCTACAGCTTTGCTTCAACGCATCATTGCTTCCCTTCATGCAGAATTTTCTATGACTGACTTGGGCCCGCTTAATTACTTTCTGGGTGTTTCCGTGACTCGTAATACTTCTGGGATGTTTTTATCTCAACAGAAGTATGCCACAGAGGTACTTGAGCGAGCTGGTATGCTTACTTGTAATCCGTGTCGTACTCCTGTTGACACGGATTCCAAGGTTGCTGCTGCTGGTGATCCTATTTCTGATCCTACACTATATCGCAGGCTTGCAGGGGCTCTACAGTATTTGACCTTTACACGACCTGACATCTCTTATGCCGTTCAGCAGGTTTGTCTCTTTATGCATGATCCTCGAGAGCCTCATTTCTCTGCTCTCAAGCGGATCTTGCGATATGTCTGTGGTACATTGACTTCTGGTTTACAGCTTTATTTATCTAACGAACATCCTCTTTATTTGCCTTATCTCAGATGCGGATTGGCTGGATTCTCACTACAAAATACTACTACAACGGCGGCTCGTAACAATCTGTTCTATTGTGTGTAGTTTCTTGGCAACAATCTTTATCTATTTCTTCCAAGGGGGACGGACAAAATTTACTCTTTCTGATCTAGTGCGAGGCAGAGCGTATCGGTGTTGCCAATGCAGTGCCGAGACTTGCTGGTTGCGCAAATCTTTTAACGTGTGTCTTCAAATAACCACTGTCTACAGCGACTTTTGTTTATTGTGATACGTGAGTGCAGTCTATCTCTCTTCTAATCCCGCTGCAACATCAACCACAACATAATTGAGATTAGGCATTCACTTTGTTCCGGATTTGGTTACATTGTCACATACGGTTCTTCATAGGTCCCTTCTCGTTACCGAGTATGCGATATTTCACCAAAGGTCTTTCTACGGCTTTATTTGATACATTCGTGACCTTGAGTGTCGTTCCTCTCCCCGCTTCAAACTCGGGGGGATGTTAGCGGATTAGTCGTCATGGCTCCAAAGGCATATTTATCTTTGTATTAGAGAAGTAAATAGGCCAAACCCGTTTGTGGGTTTTAAAGATAATAGGGTTTAACACTATAAATAGTGTCAAATATTAAAAATCATAACCCTACGGAGGTTTTCACACACCAGCTTCAAAAAAAACATAGCGAACTCATAACATTATAACCCAAACACCCCCTTATAAATAACCTTTACACAATTACATTTCCATCTTAAAACCCGCTTCTCATAGGCCAGGAAAACCCTCAAACGACATACCACCTTATCTCGCCCCGTCCAGCCAACGAGCATGCCACGGGTCCACTGGGTCACTGCCACACCTCAGCTCATCATCATCACTTCCGGTAACTCTAACCACCACCATGAATTCAATCTCCACTTCCAATGCTCCTATTTTCACTCCTACAATTCCCATTAGAAATTACCAATCTTTATCATCTTGTACTAACTTACCCTTTCAAAAAATTGGTTCTAAGATCGACTTACATGTTTCCAATAATACCCGGTTCGAAATTCGGGCTCGAAAAGGCGTAGTTGAGGATGAGTTAAGTGATTGGGTTAGCAAGAGGAAAAAGTTCTTCTCTGATGAATTGTATAGTGACAATGGTGGTGGTTATAGTAGAGGGGGTGGTTCTAGGGGTGGTGGTAGGGGTAGGGGTGATTTTAATGGTGGATATAGGAATACCGAAACAAGTGGCGAAAATCGAGGTTCATATGGTGGTAATTCGTCCCGAGGTGGAAGAGGGCGGTTTGGTGGTGAATTTGGAAGTAGGGATGGAAATAGTGGAAGAGGAGGGCGAGGGGGGCGGTTTGGTGGTGAGTTTGGAGGGAGGGATGATAGGTTTGGAAATGGGCGAGGAGGGGGGAGGGGGTCGAGTAGTTTAAGAGGACGAGGAGGGCGAGGACGAGGGGGAGGGAGATATGGGGGTGAAATGGAAAGGAGAGATGATAGGCTTCCCCGTGATTCGGATAGGGATAAGGGGGATAGTTGGGGTTCTTATTATTCTAAGCCTGAAGGGACTGAGCCGTATGTGCGTGATACAAGTAGAAATGATGATAGGTTCGTGTCAAGTAGGAGGGACGATAGGTTCAGTAGTAGTGGTAGAGGGAGAGGAAGTGGAGGTAGAGGTGGAAGAGGTAGAGGAAGTGGTCGTGATGGTGGTGTAAGGACGAGTGTTAGCAGGACTATGGAAAGAGGGAGCTTGGTGATTCCGGAAGAAGAAGATGTGGATGATGATGAAGTGGGGGAGACGGAATTGGTGTATAACTATAGAGATGTCATTAGTGATGAGGAAGATATTGATGACGTTGACGATGATGATGAGGATGATGGGGTGTTAGGATTGGATGTCGAGGAGAGGATCCCTAGGCCGCCAAGAGTTTCGACAGAAGGAAATGAAGCTTATCTAAGTGAGACCAGGTGTGTTAACTATCCACATAAACCCGTCATTAATCTTGTGAAGTTAAACTATAGTTTTTTTCTTTTGCAATTGTTGATGTTATCGGTCTTTCCATACTGCGTTTGCTTATTAACATTACAGACAACTTAGGATTTCAAACTCGTTTATTAGATTATTGGGGGATGATTTGAGTAATTTCTGAGTATATCCATTTAAATTTCAACAGGTTTGATCAATGTTCAGTTTCACCGATGTCGCTAAAAGGAATTAAGGATGCCGGATATGAGAAGATGACCATTGTACAAGAGGCCACACTTCCCGTCATTCTCCAAGGTCTGTGTATTCCAAAAGAATTTATAATTATGTCGATTACCCTTTTATATAGAAATTCAATGCTTCAATTTAAAACGTGGAGCGTGGCCTTTTAGATAAAAAAGAACTATCTTACATTGAATATGAAACGCAATATAAAAAATCATTCGTAAATTTTATAGAAATGCCCACATGAATCTTGTTTTGAATAGTAGTATATTCGACTTTGATACTCAAAATGACACTATTTTTCTGCAACGATGATGTATAAAGTGAACTCAATATGCGGATTGCTGATTTAACTCTTCTTTTTTTGTAGGGAAGGACGTGTTGGCCAAGGCTAGGACAGGAACTGGAAAAACCGTTGCATTTCTGGTAATATAGTGTTACCCTAGCATAAGACACTCAATACCCTTTTTCGATATCATCTTTTTTTATTAACTTTTTTCTCTTATAGAAAATTTAAAACTCAATGAAAATGGATTATTTAATACCAACAGGACTTCCTTGAAAAGGTAGTAAATTTGGCATTCTAATATTATATTATATTAATCTCAGCTCCCGTCAATTGAAGTTGTCGTGAACTCGCCACCCGTTAGCCGGGATGAAAGGTGGCCTCCAATTGTAGTCCTTGTCATATGCCCTACTAGAGAGCTAGCAAGTCAGGCTGCAACTGAGGCTAACAAATTGTTAAAGTATCATCCATCTGTTGGTGTTCAAGTTGTTATCGGAGGCACCAGAATTGCTACAGAACAACGACGCCTGCAAACAAACCCATGCCAGGTCAGCACTTGTTATTCCAGCTAATCCTCGTTGTCTTATTTCACGTTCTTAATAGATCTTAAGAAATTACAACTTCGTTATATTCCTCACAGATTCTTGTAGCGACACCTGGAAGGCTTAAAGATCATATTATGAATACTTCTGGATTTGCCACACGGGTTAAGGGGGTCAAGGTTTTGGTGCTTGATGAAGCTGATCATTTGTTAGACATGGGATTCCGTAAAGATATCGAGAATATTATAGCAGCAGTCCCAAAACAACGACAGACACTCCTATTTTCAGCCACGGTCCCACCTGAGGTTTCTTTCTTAATTTAGTGTGGTAATTTCCATAGATTAATTTTCTAAGGCACGTTTCTTGCAAATCAAGTAGAACTTATGAAAGTTTCTTCTGATGTGAAGGTTCGTCAAATCTGTCATATTGCTTTGAAAAGGGATCATGAATATATCAATACGGTTGAAGAAGGTAGCGAAGAGACACACACACAGGTACGGTTCCTAAATGTTCTGTAGAGGTGGCCATCTCGACTCATTTACTTATCAACGGGTGCTTCAGATTGTGTTTTATCTCTGATGAACGAAATTTATAAAAACAAAATAAACATATAAAGAAACGTGCCAACTGGGTGGAAAAGGCCTAAAATGACCCGATTTTCATCTTTTACTCTTAAATCATATATCCGAATGGTTAGACCATTATGGAAATAATATAAAGTCTGTTATCAATTTTGACACACTAGTTAACTTTAAAAGGTTAAAAAAATTTGACAAAACAAGTTTTGGGTCAACTCAACCTGATACCCCTTCCAAAAATTCCCTTTTTCGACATGATACCCCTATTTGATTTACCAATGTATGAAACGTGAACGTTTTCTTATGGTCCTAAAGGTACAACAAAAGCATATGATTGCTACACTGGACAAGCAATTTCCACTGCTCTACACTCTTCTGAAAGATCATATCGCGGATGATCCTGACTATAAGGTATGTTTTATGCTCCGGAGCTTTAACATATTGTCTCTGTTTTTCTTTTATTTGGTTTCTGATTGTTGTAATTCCTTTTCACTTGCCTCTGCTTATTCAAATTAATTATTATTACCTTTTTGCAGGTTCTTGTGTTTTGTACAACCGCTATGGTCACTAAATTGGTGGCAGACATACTTGGTCAAATGAGATTAAATGTTCGAGAAATACATTCCAGAAAGTCTCAAAGCTACAGGACTCAGGTTTCTGATGAATTCCGAAAATCAAAGGGTCTTATTCTGGTAACATCTGATGTATCTGCACGTGGAGTTGATTATCCAGATGTAACACTTGTTATTCAGGTATCATTATTATTTGAGTCGATGTCTACAACTTTTATGCTCCTGGAATTCGATTATGCACATGGAGAACATTTACAAAAGTTTTATACTTTAAAATGTGGTTATACTTGCAGATTGGGCTTCCTTCTGATAAAGCCCAGTATATACATCGGCTTGGAAGAACTGGGCGTAAAGGAAAGGTAGGTGAAGGGATATTGATGCTAGCACCCTGGGAGGAATTCTTCTTGTCAACCCTTCGGGATCTACCAATTTCAAAAGCAGAACCACCTGCCATTAATCCAGACACAAAGAAAAAGGTGCAGTTTTTACATTTTACACTTCATAAGTTTATACTGTACTAACTAACATGTTAAAATTCCATAACAAAGACCGCTCAAACTTAGTTATTTTTATACAATTTTTTAATTTAAAGATAGGCGAAAGATACATGAGTGTACGATGTACCTAAAGTGAATACCCATTGTGTGTGCTTTTGTGTACCACTAGGTGGAGAAAGCATTGTCATATATGGATATGAAAATCAAAGAATCGGCATACCAGGCATGGCTGGGCTATTACAACTCTAACAAGACTGTTGCCAAGGACAAAAGCAGGCTCGTGGAGCTCGCTAATGAGTTTAGCCGAAGCATGGGACTCAGTACTCCACCAGCACTATCCAAAGTTGTTCTTGGTAAAATGGGACTCAAGAACGTTCCTGGTTTGCGGTTTAAATAAGATTTAACACAAAATTCAGCAGCTATTTATGTGCGAGAAAATGTGCAAATTTTGTTGGGACAAATCATTTATCTTTACTGTTGTAGTTGTAGATTAGTGAAAAGCCTTTTCTTTCACCCCTCGGCTTTTGTTATTAACGTACTGTTGAACAAAATATGCATATGAGAGCGTCTTCCAGCTCAATTCAAATGTAATATATGTTCGTCTGCTTTTTGTAAAATTGCAGATTAAAATTTATGAAAAGGACCTGCTAATTCATGTGTAAACTACTTTCTTTTTTTGTGTTACTTGTGCTTTCTTAAGATGATAACTTAAAGATCTGTCGGCTCAAAACATTATAGGTGATTCACAAGTTATGGACTTATGTCGCTACTTAATGACTTGAAATAGCGAATCATCAAAAAAATATGTCAATTAGCAGGTTACTTGTAAGCAATAACTTTAAAATCTGAGAATCTGTCAAATCCGTAATCAGATTACATACCAAACATTCTAACGACAAAAACGGATACTCACTTAACCGTAGTAATGCATCTTTCGTTACTTTACAGGTCCTAAACCCAAAACTACACGAAAAGGCATGAAACGGATTTTAATTAGAGAACTTAACTTTTCCTCAACCCGAACTATCAATGTGCCAACTTTTTGGCTTTTTACAATGGCAGAATGTCCATATGTATGACATAATTAGTTCAAATGAACAAATACTTCCAGCATAGTGACTGCAAAAGAGACATGACAGAAATTCTATCATTAAGTGTTATGCTACAAGACGAGGGTCTATAGAAATTGGTACAAACTGTTTTTTCTGTACTAAAAACCCTAACCATCATCAGTATAAGACATGGGGTAATAAATGTATAACAGGGTAAAGCCCTACAGTTAAAGTTCTACATCCCAGAAATGACTTCTTGTAAGTTTTAGTTAAAAACTACATATTCGCGGTGGTGGCCCGCCCTTGTATGACAGAAAACAATAACAAGAGACTTCTTCCACACGGCCACCGCCCCTTGAGCATAGTGTTTACATATAACCACAGTGTTGTGCTAACCCATGAGCCAATATCAAGAACTTGGACTTGTGCCTACTGACCAGTGAGTATAGATGGCTCCTTCACTGGGACCAGGAACCGCTTTTTTCCTATTCTTCAAACACACCTTTTGCAACTTGTGTCTCACCTGATCTACGAATTTGAGCAACCGAGGTAGCAAGCAAACAGTCATACCCTCCTGTGATAAAAAGGATATAAACCTTTAAGTTTTACAGTCAATAATTTGTTGCTATAATGATGAAGCAATTACGCATGAGGGATTTATCTAACTTCTGCGCTAGGTGCAGTTAAAAATTTAAAATACCCTCACATATACCCCTTGAAAATGCATATTTCAATTTTAAAAGGGAATATGAAAGTATTGTATGCAACCTTACAATTACGTTATGGCATAAGTTAAAAGAACCCTATCAAAAAGGTCGGATATCATGGTTACCCAATAAAAAGCATGCAAATGAGTAAGACAACATTTATGATTCAAAATATTTCATAAAATTCTTTGTAATTAACTTGAGATGTCTTAAAAATAAAATAAAAAATCATAATGCAACTTCCAAAAGGAGAACACATATGAGAAGATTTCATGACAGAGATATAGTAATCATAGTAACTAAAACTGTGGCATATTGAAAAAGATTCACGCTAGATTTGTAAATAAATATAAACATGCAAGCAGTGAGTAAATTATTTTAAAGATGCTTGCTGATTTCATGTAGATACAAAAACAATTAATCCAAAAGTGCTAAAACTATGGATATTTGATTATTTTCCCAAGACTTGGTGCATAAATCTCAAGGGGCCCTCTTTATTTGTCATGTTGCATACAGAAAACGCAACAAAAAGTAAGCGACCTTGTTATCACACTACCCAGCTTACATGTGCCATATAATATTTTAATGCTAATCGATTATAATTCCTGAAAGTACTAAAAAGAATCAAGCAGAATAATTACCTTTGATGATGTGGTGAAGACGGTTGATCTGGTGAAGACCGTTGAACAGATGCTCCATATAACCTATGTTCCTCTAACATCCCCCTCGAACGACTTCCATCACCCCGTGGTGATTGCTCATTCACACCCGGAAAACCCACAGAACCATATGTTCCAAAGTCAGCCTCATTTTGAGAAGCAAAACCAGTATTCTGCTCGAACGGATACATCATTACAACAGCAGGGCCATTTGTACCATTAGACGGGACTCCTGGTAAAGGATACATACTATACGTTACATTGGTGGGATCACTTTGACTCGAGCTAGGATGTGACGGACCATTTTGTGATTGGTATGTAGAAAAAGAATCATGTCTGTGTGAATTTGAATTCATTGAACGACTTGCACTAGAACCCAACCGATCCAATCGAGAAGTTGATTTATCCGTTTGATTGCGGTTATAGTTGCGGCCCGAACCACGTGATTTCGAGTTAACTTCACGTTCACCGTGACTATCACTTCTATCATAGTTGTAGCCACCCCTCCGAGGACGGTCCCTAACACCAACCTTCTAAAAACATATTGACAAACGCAATTATGCAACTGATAATCTGCAGGGCTAATGATTGTTTGCACCTTAAACTTCACCCATTTGGCGGTATAACCCTTCAACTATTTTCACAATGTTTTTTATAACTTCTTTCTGGCATTGTTTTTGTCCCTTGACTTTTTTTATTTAATATAAACAAATCTTTTATAATATAAAAAGTATAGCAGAAAATGAAGAAAAGCAATCGATAAAATCAGTTATGAGTGTAAAAAATATAAGCCTGAACAACAACAAAAAGTTGAAAAACGAATACAATGCAAGAAAAAAAGATGTTATGATATTACAGTCTTACAGATGGTTCTTCAAAACATCATTAAAATTTGTGCAAATACCAAATGGACCCACCAATATCGCTAGCTTATTTTGTGAATTACCTTTTCCTATGACATTTTATCAAAAAATCATTGTTAAATGACTATTTTTATGTATTTTCCTAAAAACACTGCCAAAAAAAGCACAAGGATTAATGAGTAAACCACCAACCGAACAGAAGTTTGAAGATTCAACCCAATCTATATCTAATAAAGTAACATAATTATTATTATATCAGAGTACTTACAGGGTTCGGCAGATATGTCCCGGTACCACTACGATATCTAGGCATGTCTTCCACATAATGCTGGTAAACATTAGGAGGTCGATTAGGAACAGACTGAAGTGGTGCAACAGGAACAAGCCTCGGTCCGTAATTCATGAGCTGTGTAACCAAGTTCATGTTTGGCAGTGGTCTCCCGGGCCCATCCCACGGAACACGACCTTGTAAATAAACTGGTGGTACCATAACCGGTGAAGGATATACCGCGGGCCCATGATGACGTGGACTTTGGCAATACCTACCAAACTGTAGATTCTGCCAATGGCTAGCAAAATCACTGTTTAATATATCGGGCTTACTCACATCTGGTGTCTCGCCGGGACTTGCTCCACGTATACTAAAATCTTCGGACTGGTCAACTCCTTCGGGATGAAAAGCTTGAGCGATATCACCGTTACTATCAGTACTCTCGAAATGAGTACTCGATGTGTCTACTGACCCGTTTTCTGAGGGAGCGTTATAAAACGGAAGCATTGTTAGGAATGGAACTGGTGGCCCCGTGGGATAGAATGTCATCCGTTGTCTCGGGTTGGACCCGATAATTACCGGGCCCATTGGCATTACTGGGCCCGAACTACTTGTTTGAGCAAGTTCGATACCGGGCATGTTAGGTCTTAAAACCGTTTGAGATTCGGACTCAGTGACCACATTTGTTGGCGGAAGCCAGTCCTGGTCATTGTCTTCGGACTGCATACGCTCAGAGTTAGATGACTCTACAGTGTTGACCATTTTCTTCCCTCGTTTTTCCTTTGTTGACTTTACCACATTCGATGTTTCATCCCATGAACTCTCCGAAGACGTTTTACTCCTTATAGAATTACTGTTAGCAGCAGATGAGTATCTTGAACTCGTGGCTCGTTCATCTGAATAATCGTTTCCTTTAGTTTCCTGATAATGATCCAAATGATTGTTTTCTTTTAATCGTTCACGTTTTTCTTTACTGTTCTTTTGTTGACTTCTTACTAACCCACCGGACCCACCTACACGACGAGGAGGCGGGACATAATTCATCCCAGTAGAAGAAGACGGTTGAGGTTTAATATTATCATCTTGTAAAACAACTTCACTATTCACCCGATCCGTTTCCCGCCACAAATCATGATTATTATCCGCAGGGACGACATGATTTTCATTAACAGAATCTTCGGAATTTGAAGCCACTCCGACCCCTGGGAAATAATGGGGAACCAAACCGTGAGGAAACTGCATACCCCCAAACTGAGGATCGATAAACGGCATATTTGCAGGGACCATTCCGCCTAAATTCTGTTGAGTGTATCCCAAAGATGCTAAAAACGAGGGCGGGATTGGGAACGGTAAATGACCAGGTGCTAAATTCAACGGCCCATTAAACCCATGGAATGCAGAAGATGCCATCATGTTCACAAGATCTTGTTCCTCTTGATGCATATCTTCGCGATGATACATATTTGAATCAATTGATGGCTCAAAACTTTGATGAGGCGGAGGCTCGTTTTTCTCAGTTTCGGGTTCAACATTCTTCTTTCTGTTACGATTTTGTTCGTTTTCGGGTGGTCTGTTACGGGTCCCTTGAAAAGGAACATATTTGTATGTGTCAGTTAATTCAGGACTAGACCGTGTTCTAGCAAATGGAGACCTTTGAATATCATTGACCAAATACACGGATTTCAAGTTCCGTTGACCTTTGTTAGCATGAACCTGAGCAGACTCATTTGTAATCGAATCAGATACCGTCTCCTGACCTACAGATTCTAACTTTCTGTCACTTTGCAAAACCAATGAATCGGTAACGGGTGCATCTGGACGAATACCATTGCCATGTCGGTCCCACGTGTTACTAAAAAACTGATTTACTTCAGTAACAAGGTTTTCTTTTGGGCAGTCAAGTAATCTAGCTAGCCTTTTAGCCCCTAACGCAAACGCACTACGTATTCTATAGAAGTTACCTGAACAGAAAAAAAATGACGGAAAATCAGAAAACTGCCAAAAAATAACAAAGGAAAAGGAGTTAAAATACCTTTACTGACACTTCGTCCAAGATTGTTAGTGACACGAAGTGGATCAATAACATTAAAATGTTTTGACATAAAAGGTTGCCCTTGATTATCTTGACCAGCAGGAAAGACAGCATATACAGAGCTACAAGCATCGAGAAACACTTTGTTAAGGAGCAACTCTCCACTGTCCTTACGAGGTGGTTCTGCTGTAATATCACATAAAAAAAGATAGCAATCATTAGAATATACGACATTGGTTTTATGGCTATCGTTTTATTACTAATTATTACCGGTTACATCTGGAAGTGAATTTATGGGTACTGGACCCCACAAGCTAACACAGAAATTGTCCCAGTCAAAATTACTGAAGAACTCCAGAAACCGGTATAGAACCTGCAGGTGCAACGAGAGCATATTCATACATCAAAAAAATATATATTATATTATGATATTTTAGAATGTAGGG